>CATIWF010137016.1:0-24498 GCA_949630135.1 Balakata baccata
CATGGAATCAGGTGAAGCTTTATGATTTCCTTCAAAGCCCTGAAGATCTTGAGCGGCTATACTGTGAAATTCACCTACTCAAGACCTTAAAACATGAAAACATCATGAAATTCTACACTTCTTGGGTTGATGCAGCTAACAGGAACATCAACTTTGTCACTGAGATGTTCACCTCTGGTACTCTTAGACAGTAAGAATTAGTACATGGTTCTAATTTCAATTTTGTTAGTTTCTATACCAGGATCATAGAATTTTCAATGCTGGATTGAGTTTCATATTCATACTAAATCTTCCTGTAGGTATAGGCTAAAACATAAGAGAGTAAATATTAGAGCTGTCAAGCACTGGTGTAGGCAGATATTGAAAGGGCTTCTCTATCTCCATAGCCATAATCCTCCTGTAATTCACAGGGATCTCAAGTGTGATAACATTTTTGTTAATGGCAACCAAGGAGAAGTCAAGATTGGTGATCTTGGCCTTGCTGCAATTCTTAAGAAATCATATGCTGCCCGTTGTGTTGGTAATTATAAACTCAAGAACTCACTCATGTTTCCTCCAATTATATCAATGGGAGCATAACTAGTTTTTGGCCTTCTATTGTTCTTTCTTTTTCTCAGGAACTCCAGAATTCATGGCTCCAGAGGTGTATGAAGAGGAATATAATGAATTAGTTGATATATACTCTTTTGGGATGTGTGTACTTGAAATGGTCACTTTTGAATATCCATATAGTGAATGCAACCACCCTGTCCAGATATACAAGAAAGTTATATATGTAAGAACTTTACAAATTGTTACTTTAATGTTTCATATTGAATACTTCTTTTAGAACCCCATTTCACGAATTGCAATTTTGATGCAGGGGAAAAAGCCAGATGCTTTGTACAAAGTTAATGATCCTGAGGTGCGACAATTTGTTGAGAAATGTCTTGCAACTGTGTCCAGCAGACTTTCTGCGAGAGAGCTCTTGGAAGACCCCTTTCTCCAAATTGATGATTATGGATCTGATTTCAGGTCATTAGAGTATTCAAGTGAAATGAATGCTCTAGTAAAACAGCCTTACTATGGAATTTATAACAATAACAATAATTCAACCAATGGCTATGCTGACTATCTTGGTTATGATCCTCAGAATGATCTAGAATATCATCAATTTGAGTTTGAACCAAGTGAATTTGATCTCTTCTCTTGTCAAGATGATGAGCATGTGGAAAATTTTGACATTGCCATCAAAGGTAGAAGGAGAGAAGATGATGGCATCTTCTTAAGGCTCAGAATTGCAGATGAAGAAGGTAAGTAAATTTCTAGTCCACTATTGATTCTTGATTCCATGAAGAGCACATATAGGAATCATGTCAAGAACTTGATTTGTCAATGCAGGTCGCATTCGGAACATCTATTTCCCATTTGACATTGAGAATGACACTGCACTGACTGTTGCAGCCGAAATGGTTTCTGAACTTGATATTACTGACCAAGATGTGTTGAAGATAGCAGATATGATTGATAGTGAAATTACAACCCTAGTGCCTGACTGGGAGATGAGACAGGGGAAAGAGGAAAATCCACATGACACAAATGCTACATTCTGTAACAACTGTGCTAATTTCAGTTACCTATTAAATAATGTGTCATCAAATAGTCCAAGTGCCAAAAACTTGCAAGTTCTTCATTGTTCTAAGCATGGATGCACTAGTGTACATGGCCGATTTGAGGAGATCACATACCATGTCGAAGGGCCAGAAAAATGTTCAAGCACAGACTGTGCACCGGTTGCATTGAGCCAATCCAATGGCAAAAGTTATACTGATATATGGGCTCAGCGAGAAGCACCAGAATTGAGTTCAGAACAACCGAAGGAGATTCACTGTGACGAGGGACAAGATGTATTACAACAATCAGTCTTTGGAAAGGAAGAGAGAATTATAAACATGGATAGTCATTGTGAATCCAACACAAGAAATTCTGTCTCCTTGAGTCCTTCAGCATCTTGCGCTCATTGGGACGCTTACGAGAATGAAATTAGGCAAGAAGAGAGATGGCTTAAAGCAAAGTATCAGATGCAGTTAAGGGAGCTTAGAGATCAACAATTGAGAGTCAATTTGGACTTTGATTTGGTTGACATGAATTACCGGAAAGATAACACAATTCCTTTGCCTTCAATTTTGCCAGAAGTAAAGAGAGAGAAATATAAACCTTCCTTGGAGTCTCTTCCTTCTGAGAGGCATTTCACTTCACTTTTCCCTACTGATACTGAGAAGAGACATGCCAAATCAGAATACCAACTGGTCCAAAATTTCGAGGCAACCAAAGAGGCATTAAGCCCCGAGCAAATGGTCACTGCAAAGACTTTCTACAAAGAAGCTTTGCTTCCATATTCTCTTCACAGGGCAATCTCCCTTCCAGTTGATGCCTTAAATTTCTAGTAACTGCAAATTTGCTATAATCACTTCACTAAGGGTAGTCATCTGGCTGCTTTTCTCTCAATTAATGAGTAAAAGAGGCAATAAAATCATTAGTAAAAAGCAGAGATGAAGTTTTTTTCTTCTCTCTTTTCACAGTCAATCTTAATGCGGAACATGTTCGTAATTGGGTGAACATCCAATATATGTTACTGATTAACATGGAAGTAAATACACTGCTTAAACATCATACGAAAGTATTTGAATCAAATTATGGATAGAGTATGTGGCCGCTGATGTACATATTGCCTTGGCTGCTGCTTTGCCAAATAATTTCCAAAAAAATTAAGGGGTTGTAATAACTTTGATAGGAAAATTACCAGTTCGCTCATGTCATTCTGTGGATTATGCTTGTACCTGACAAAAGCTTAGAAAAGTTTGGGAATTGGGGCCATTAACGCATTTAACAAAATCAGCATATAAAGATTTGATTTTGATTCTTCCAACTTCCTATTTCTCTACCCCAACTTTTTAAACTAAACTCCAAAACCATAAACCATCCATGAAAATTGTTGGGTAGTTGCCATAAAATCTAACTTAAATTGTGGGCTGCACGTATTTATCAAAATTTAAACACTTCTCCAATTAAGAATGTCTATAATTGAAATTAAAATTCAAGTAGTATATTTCTGTTATTTACATCTCAACTTGTAATAAAGCAAACTAATGATGATGATGATCATTTTTTTTCCGACCATCTAATTATCTAGATTTGTGCTAGACATATTTATTAAGGGATAAAATACTATTTCTTGATGTTTAAATTAAGGTTCTCCATATTCGAGGCTTAAATTCGATATTATGATCATTGTTTAAAGTATGATGGGTTAGTTAGAAGAAAGAAGACGATAGGATTGAACAGTGGATATGTGGACTTTTGCATACTAATCTTCATCATCTTCTTCTTTTTCGTTTCCTCCTTATTCTCTAATTGATTGTTCACTTAATGTGATATTATAAATTGAAAATCTTTCGGCTTAACTAAACGTTTTGAATTCAAATTTTGTGAATATAGTCACCATAAAATTTTTATAAAAATATTTTAATATCATTTAAAATTATATCTGGTATGAGTATAATTAGTTTCCGCCTACATTTTAAAAAGACACATGTGATTTCGGAAAAAAAAAATTAATAATAAATTGCTCAACTTTAGTAACTTTACTTTAGTCTATATCATGCATGGAAACAGACATAAGGAGAAAAAAAAGGGTGGTTCCCAGAAAAAACAATCCAACACGTAGAGAGATTCATTCCTTTATTGCTTTTTCTCATTAATTTACTACTTTATTCTCATTCCTTTATTACTTTTTCTCATTAATTTACTACTTTATCATAAAGATGGGTTTCCATGTTGCATTCAACGATCAATCAAAAGGAACCATATATACAAACAAACAGTAATGCACAGTTACTTTGTATAATTGCATTGAATCTGTCAATCTTCAACTCTAGTTCACGATCATATCTCCCCATTTTTGTCGTTTACTATCACGGCTATATGCGTCCGTACGGCATACGAAATTAATTTCTTACCCAATATAATTAAATTATAACAATAGTTTAAGGGTCAAAGTGAAAAAAAATATAATAATTTATAAAAAATTCACCCGTGAATTCATTCTCTAATTAAAAGTAAGGGTATCAAAATGTATGGTAACACATTCATTTGATATATAAAATATATAAAAGTAGTAGCTTATTGTTAAGTATAAATAAATTCGTATTAGAAATGAGTCTCTCCATTTATTACACAATTAAAAAGGATCGTATCACATGTTGATATTCACGTAAATTTGTTACAATCCTTTTAATTCATATATATCGTATTGGATCATATCAATTTGATTCAATCTGTTTATGTCACACGATAATTATAATAATATCAAAGTTAATATTGTAATCTTACAAAAAAAAAAAGTAAATATTTATACGAGTTGATATATTTAATTAAGAATAGTTTACTTCGAGAAAAATAAAATAATACTAAAAAAATATAATCAATAGCCATTTGATATACGTCACAACTCTTAGCAGGGAGTATCAAGATGTGTATTTATGGGCATCAAGGATGGATAATGTTGGAGCAACTCTTGCTCTGACATATTATCCTTCTCGTCCTGTGGAGTCCACAGCACATCTACAGCCTAAGTGAAAAAAGATGAATAATTTATATTAATTAAGTACTACATAAATAGCAAACATATACATAATAATTAAATTCCGGTAAAATAATTTCTTGGTACCAAAACTTTTATATATATATATATCAAATTAGTATCAAAATTTTATTTTGTATCAATTGATACCAAATTTTGAAATTGAGTTTGAGATCATGATATCCAAAATTTTACCGGTATCTAAATCAATAAATTCCGAGGTCACGTCAATAAATCGGACATCCACATCAGCATGAATCAACTGGAAAAATATTTGGTATCATAATATAAAATTAACTTAAAAGTTTTAGTACTAATTTGATTAAAAAAAAAATTTGATACCAATTTGATACACGTGTAAAAATTTTAGTACTGTGAATTCATTTTACCCAATTAAATTCCAATTATTGTTTTAATATTTGACTTGTTTCTTACCAAAATTTCTTCCACAGAAATTGAATTCAAATATTGCAGTGTCTCATTCATATCACTGATGCTTCCAATTGCAGGTAATTTGTGTGCGCCTTTAGTAGCCACCAAAATTGTAACCTATATATGATAGAAATTAAAGAACATTAGAGAATTTAAGCCGATTATAGTTTATTTTTCAAAATTTCAAAACTCATTCAAATTAATAATTATTAGAATTAGATCAATTTAGATAGTCAGGTTTGATATTGCAGATTTACTATTGCTTCAGAATTACTAATTAATTTAAAGTTGGTTGCACATTAATTATAAAAACTTATTCTATTCCTTAAACTCGTAATGTGAGATTTTAATAATAAAGAGCACATGAAACAAGAATATGTAAAGGGAGAGAAAAAGAAAAGAAAAAAATAGAACTAATTAATATATTTTTTAAGACAACAATTTTATGAGCATGAAAGCATATAACTGTGAACACATTCTCACTATTTAGTGTTGGTAATGTTGCAAAGACAAAAGAAAATTGATAAATTATTTGATTTCTCTTGACTGAGATTTGGTTTCAAGACATATCAAATGAGAATTTCTAACAAGCATATTAAAGGATAATTTTTGTCTAAATTCAACCAATGATTTTAAATCAATCATAATTGATGTTGTCTCACTAACTCAATCTACGAATAAAATTATAGAAAAAATTTATGTAATTTAAATTCAAGAATAAATATAATTTTATGATAGAGTAAGCCTAAAACTTTTAAATCCAAAATATGTGATGAGTACGGTGATCTTCAGCTGCATTGAACTTTCTTAGTTGCTGGTGAAATATTGAAGACAATATCAAAGCGCATCGTTTAATTTACATAATGCGCACTGCTTTTGTAATCTTAGTTTAAGTTAGGAAGTGATGTCGTTTTATTCAGTAGTTTGTTAAATTAGTTAGAAGGTTAGTGGCAGTTACCTGCCATAGCTGTATATAAACCATGTTTTCAATTCAATCAATCACAAAAGAATTTTCTCTAATTTCATTTGATCTATACTAACAAATTGATCATGGTATCAGAGCCTCTCTAAGGCGGTTACTGATGTTTTACGATTTCTTGAGTTAATTGCTCTTTTGTATTGCAATTATGGCGGCTGAAGCTCTAAGAAATCCTATGTGACAATCAGAGGAAAGAACCCAAGGCAGTCAAGGAAGAGGAAGCTCTCATGGTAGATCGATGATGCTTCAAAACTCTGACAGTCTAAGTATGGTGCTTGTATCAAATCTACTTGATGGCAACAACTACTTGACCTAGAGCTGATCCATGAGAATTGCACTCAAGGCTAAGAATAAACTTTCTTTTATTGAAAGTGGAGTATTACCTCATTCTGAAGATTTGAATGATTTCGGGGAATGGAGCAAGGCAGACTCCATGGTTACATCTTGGATTTTCAATGCAGTGACAAAAGAAATTGCAGAATCCTTTCTTTATTCATCTTCAGCGAAGGAACTTTGGAAAGACCTTGAAGAAAATTTTGGTATCTGCAATGGACCGCAGATTTACCAATTGCAATGTGAAATATGTTCTATTAGGGAAGGTAATTAGACAGCGAGTACTTACCATACAAAGTTGAAAAGGCTGTGGGAAGAACTAAATTGCTTGAGTCCATCTCCTTATTGCAATTGCAGGAAATTTTGAATGTGGTGCAAATCAATTGATGGATTGATGCAATTCTTGATGGGCCTAAATGAAGGATATAAGGCTACTAAGAATCAAATATTATTGTTAGATTTGTTGCCAAATGAAATGAGAGAAAAAATGAATTTTGAAGCAACGATTTATTGATTTGTGATGGACCATGAATTAAGTATAGACTTAATTCTTAGTGGTTTGACCAATAGTTATGCGCATTATGTTGTTAACTATAGGATGAACCATATTTCCACTATTGTTCTCGAGCTGATCAACATGCTTAAGACAGCTGAGCCATTTGTTAAGAAGGATAGTGAGGTTGTAATGCTGATAGACTCTTTTGGTTCAAAGAAAAGAACAATAAAAAAAAAGAAGTCCATAAAGCCTAAAGGAGGTGTAGCAAAGAAGAAGGCCAAAGAGACTGCCCAAAAGGAACTTGCTTCCATTGTGGTAAAGATGGCCAATGGAAAAAGAACTACAAGGTTTATTTGGAGTCCTTGAAGAAAAAGACATCTGATGCCCCATATACTTCAGGTATTTTCGTCATTGATATCCACACTGTTTCTAAAAATAACATTTGGATATTGGATGTGACTCACACATATTTACTAATATGCAGGGACTAAGGAATACTACACAGCTCAAGAAGGGAGAGTTAGACCTACATGTTGGCAATGGAGCAAGAGTTGATGCCTTAGCTGTAGGAACGTATGTTTTAGCCTTTCTATGTGGACTTGTAATAAAATTAAATAATTCCTTTTTTATTTTAGCATTGACTAAGAATATAATTTCTATTTCTAGTTTGAATAGAAGTGGATTTGATTTAATAATTAATAGCAATGGTTGCTCAATAATGTTAAATGATATTCTTTATGGCACTGGAACTTTGTGCAATATAATTTATATTCTTGACACGTCTAGTTCTATTTACACTTAAGGCTAAGAATAAACTTTCTTTTATTGAAAGTGGAGTATTACCTCATTCTAAAGATTTGAATGATTTCGGGGAATGGAGTAAGGCAGACTCCATGGTTACATCTTGGATTCTCAATGCAATGACAAAAGAAATTGCAGAATCCTTTCTTTATTCATCTTCAGAGAAGGAACTTTGGAAAGACCTTGAAGACAATTTCGGTATCTGTAATGGACCGCAGATTTACCAATTCCAATGTGAAATATGTTCTATTAGGGAAGGTAATTAGACAGTGAGTACTTACTATACAAAGTTGAAAAGGCTGTGGGAAGAACTAAATTGCTTGTGTCCATCTCCTTATTACAATTGTAGGAAATGTGAATGTAGTGCAAATCAATTGATGGAGGAGGTAACTTCTTTGAACTGTTTGATACGATTCTGATGGGCCTCAATGAAGGATATAAGGCTACCAAGAATCAAATATTATTGTTAGATCCGTTGCCAAATGAAATGAGAGAAAATATGAATTTTGAAGTAACGATTTATTGATCTATATCAAAGCACATTCCATAGCGCTAAGAGTAGAGAACCAACGCATGGTCAATATGAATTTTGAAGAGGCTACAGAAGGAAATGTGCTGCTTGCAAGAACATGACAATATAGTGGAAAAGGAATAAATAAGAAGAAAGATGGTGGTAAAAGTGAAGAAAAATATTGCGAACATTGCAGAAAGTCAGGGCATATGAAAGATACCTATTTTAAGTTGCATGGATTAGATCTAATAGAATTATTTTACTATATCCAGACTAATATCAATCCATCCCATTTCATGAATAAAATGTGACCAATTAACTAACCAACAAAACTGCTTGTTAAAAATAACATCTTGTACCAGAATGGTACCATGAACTGAAAATGAAGAAGTAAAGGGAACAAAGTGGCAAGGTTCAAGCTAATATGGTTACTGACAGTGATGAAGAGACACAAGTGATTTTAGATAGTCAAAATGCAAGGGATCATCAGTCTATTACTGAAATAGTAAGACAAGAACTTTTAAGGTTTATTAAAGGGAAACAACTATCAGCAAAGGGAAGTGTCAATTTTACACAAATGGAGGATTTTGCATGTACCATAAACAAAACTTATACTGTTTTAAATAGTTCTAATTCCTGGATTATAAATAGTGGAGCTTTTAATCATATATGTGCATTTGAAAATTTGTTCATAAGCCTTAAACCTCTTTTAAAACCAATAAGGGTACACTTGCCTAATGGAGATACTGTCAAGGTTACTAATGTAGGGACCATTGTATTAAGTGACCTCTTAATATTGTACCAAGTTCTCTTTATTCCTTATTTTAAACACAACTTCATCTTTGTGCCCAAATTAACTACCCAAAATCATCTTGAAGTGATCTTTACTCATAACTACTGTATTTTACAAGACCGAAAGAGTAAAGCTCACATTGCTGTTGGAAGAACTTTTGGCGATCTTTATGTTTTAGATACTTTCTTGTTCAATAAACCTTGTAATTCGAAATACAATAATACCAAACCAGTACCTCATTGCTATGTTACTGAAGTACTTACTGGTAATACTGATATTTGGCATACTAGGCTAGGTCACCCTTCAGGTACTGTATTATCGCATTTACTTGTGCTAAATAAGAATCATTTACCTTGTAATACTTCTTGTCAAATTTGTCTATAAGCAAAGTTAATTAGAGCTATTTTCCTTGTAAGCTTGACTAGAGAAGAAAGCTCGTTTTCTTTGATACATGTTGATATATGGGGACCTTACAAGGATTCCTCTATTAATGATGATCATTACTTCTTAACTCTTGTAGATGATTACTCCTATATGTTGTTTGAGTTGCCAAATGATTTACTTAGAGAGGAGGAATTGATTATAATGAAACTTTTTCTCTTGTATCCTCAAAGGATACATTTAGAGTAATCATGGCACTGATAGCTCATTTTGATCTAGAGCTACATCAAATGGATGTTAAAACTGCATTCCTAAATGGAGAACTAAATGAAGAGGTCTATATGGAACAACCTGAATGTTTTTAGGTAAATGGTGAGGACCATCTAGTTTGTAGACTTAAAAAGTCTATATATGGTCTAAAACAAGCCTCACGACAATGGTACTTGAAATTTGATGGTGTGATCACCTCTTTGGGATTTGTCGAGAGTAAAGTTGAAGATGCATATATCTACAGATCAGTGGGGGCAGATATATCTTTCTAATATTGTATGTTGATGATATACTACTTGCAAGCAATGATTTAAGAACACTGAATGAGGTAAAGTAGTTGTTATCTAAATATTTTGATATGAAAGACCTTGGAGAAGCATCTTTTGTCCTTGGAAATGAAATCCATAGGGATTGATCTCAAAACCTTTTAGGTCTCTCTCAGAAAGCATACATTGAGTGAAAATATGCAGGACTGTAAGTCTTGGGATATGCCAATTGCTAAAGGTGATAAATTGAGCCTGACACAGTCTCCCAAGAATGAAGTTGAGAGACAATCAATGAAAGCAATGTCATATGCTAGTGCAGTAGGAAGCTTGATGTATGCTCAAGTGTGCACTAGACCGGACATTACATTTGCAATTGGTATTATAGGTAGATATCAATCTAATCCTGGAATTGACCATTGGATTACGGCTAAAAGAGTTTTGAGATACCTTAAAGAGACAAAGGATTACATCTTAACATACATAAAGGTTGAAAATCTTGAGTTGGTTGGTTATACTAACTTAGATTTTGCTGGATGTTCTAATGATAGAAAATCCACGTCAGACTACATTTTTATGTTAGATGGTGGGACTGTATCTTGAAAAAGTGTTAAACGGTCCTTAATCTTGTCTTCTACGATGCAAGCTGAGTTCGTAGCATGTTATAGTGTAGCTATACAAGTTGTTTGGCTACGAAATCTCATTGCAAAAATGTCAATTGTTGATTCCATTGACAAACCTATAAAGTTGTATTGTGATAATTTATCGGTTGTGTTATTTGCGAAAAACAATAAGAATATCATTGGGTCTAAACATATGAAAGCTAAATATTTGATATTAAAAGAGCTAGTAAAGAAGAGTGACATTAAAATAGAGCATATCGGTACAAATGATATGATAGTCAATCCCTTTACCAAGGGCATTCAATCCAATGTCTTTCAGAGACATGTCATTAGTATGGGTCTAAAGTTGACTTTTGATACCATGGATTAGTGGGAGGCTTTCTTGTTGTTCTATGTATTTTGGTTTATATATTATATATTGGTATAATATACTTTGTAAATTGATGATCATCAATACAGTATGTATATATTTTCGTTGGAAAATATTTGATGATATATTTTCATTGGAAAATATTTGATATTGTATTATCGTGAGAAAATATTAAAGGTTATATTTTCATTGGAAAATATAATGTGATGTATATCAGATATGATAAATTAAAGTTTTAAGATTAATGTCGTCTTAAACAAAGGTCTGGGGCATTAAAGTTTATAGTCTTGGTTGTATATCGTGGAACATATAAAGAATCGTACGATATAAAATTTTTAAGATATACACCAACTTCATTTGAAGTCATAAAGGATTTCTTATGCGTACCTGTGTTGCATTCAGATAAGAAATCACTAACTGACAAGAAAATCAACATATAAAGTTTAATCATAAAGTGAGTATTGACTAATCTTGTCACATTACCATACTGTGCTCATGATTGATAGAGTTATTGGTAAATGTGACCTTGGAAGGTGTCATATTCTTAAATAATGTGGTTTCTGACATGATTTTTTGCCAATGATTTTATTGAATCGAGTATGAATGAGAAGTCTTTTGTAATAGATTTTCAATTAATTAGCCTAAATGAGAGAATATTAGATATATTTTATATCTAATTATGAATGTGAGCTCATTAATTGAGAAATAAAGATATATTACAAAATAAAAGTTTTAAGAATCTCATCAATTCTTTATTTAGGCAAGATTTCATTAAATAATTTAGTGTGGATAATTAATGTGGACCAGATAATAATATAGGTGTGATGGACGGTCCATGATTATTATATTATGTGTGCTAAGTTTCTCTTATTATTGACTCTCACTCCTATATATAGTCGGATAGAGATAAATGAAAAGAATAAAGTTTTAGAATTATATCATTTTGAGTTAGGAAATGAGAGAAGTTCTTGGTATAAACTCATTCAGATCGTTCCTATCATGATGGATTCGGCGAAATCAGGTTTTTTACTACGTTTTCTATCTCGATTAAACTTATTTTGTGCTCTAAATTTCATGTATTAGATCTTGGAATTGAAATTGGCTAAATTGATTTTCTATTAAGTAGTTTGTTAGATTAGTTAGAAGGTTGTTAGTGGCAATTACCTGTCTTAGCTGTATATAAACGTTGTTTTCAATTCAATCAATCACAAGAGAATTTTTTTCTCATTTCATTTGACCTATACTAACAAATCGATCAAAATAGTAAAATTTTGATTATAAATTAGGACATTTCATAAAAAAAAATCCAAAATTTTGTAGAGTTTAGCTAATATGTTCTGAAATATTTTTTTTTTTTTTGGTTTTAAATAGTCTCAGATAACGAACTTATATTTAAGCAATGAATTTTCATCATTTATAGAAGGAAATTATTGTCACTAAATGACTGTTTTTTGGTAGTGTATAGGTTCGGGTTAAACACTATAGTGACAAATATTCATCATTTAGCAACAGAAATTTCCATCGTTAAGTGACTGCTTTGCATTCAAAGCTACGTCAAAAAAGAAAATGCAAATTTGTATATTCAAAATTAATAATAAAAAAAAAATTAACGACATATTAACTAAATTTTGTAAAGTTCAAAAAACCATACAAATTATTAGAGATGTGCAATGGTTAGGTAATTCCGAATTATCGAACCGAACTATTGAAATATGGTAACCAATTACTGTACCGAAAAAATTCGATTCAGTAATCGGTAGTAAGAATTGAGCTATTTTGATTATTTAGTAATATACCGTGAGAATAACTGAATAATCGAATTACCAATTTTATATATTTAATTTTAAATTTATTATTTTAAATTTTTATGAATTTTATTATGATACTTGTATATATTTTTTGTTTTATTACAAAAAAATATTATTTTATGATATTTTAATTTATGTGAGTATTTTTATTTATATAGTATTTTTTTAATATAATAAAATAAATTAAAAAATTTGATAAATTTAAAAAAAATTTACAAATTCGGTTAAAATTTTGGTTATTTGAATAATTACCAAAATTTGAATTCGATAATCGATAACTGAATTTCTTATTCGATTTAGTAATCGGTGAGATTTTAAAAAAAAAAATTCAGTATTCGTTTATCAAAATTTTTTTCAGTTCAATAACCGAATTATTGAATGCTTATGACTACAAATAATGTAGGGGAAAATTGAAGTAGAGCTTACCACAATGTAATCTTTGTCGAGTTGACGAGCTTGAGGAATAACTTGTTTTTGTATTTTGAGATTGTTGAAATTGATGAGAGATATAATGTCAAACTTATCATGTTCTTTTTTCAAGAAATATTTAAATAAATTAATTGCATCTGCATCGCTCCATTTTTCTTCCACCTGCATTATTATTGGCAAAAAAAATTTCATATTCCGTCTCATATGATAATTTTTTTTTTTTGAAAATTTAGCATTTGTTTGAATAAATGCAATTGAGTTAAGGATTAATTTACAGATGAATAAGCAGACACAACACATTCTGAATTTTGGAGTAATGCACCTGTGGTTTCTGCATCCAAACACATCACAACTTAGAAAGTCTAATTCAATTCTTGCTCGCATATAACAACACACACAAAAAAAAAAAAAAGAATTGAGCATATATACAATTCAAATAATGGTTTATTGTTTTTGGTATCAACCATCCAATATTCTACAACCAGACGCTATAAATTAATTTGAATTTGTAAAGGTTAGGTTCATTAAGGCCTCAATAGATAAAACCTTTATTCTCAAAATTTAAAAATATTTCGTACCCAAGAGTTCTAGTTAAAGAAGAAATTATCTTTACCGTAGTATCTCATTCCATAGAGATAAAAAATGGTTTCTTTTGACTTCTATAATGTTTTGATACTTTTGAGCAAAAGAATCATATTTCAACGTGTTTTTTCAATTAAAAGAAATTGTAAGCATCAATATTTGAATTATATAGAACAAAAAAAAATTATTGAAAAAACACCCAAACTAATACCTACTTTTAAAAAAAAAAAAAAGAAGAAACTCTTGGATATATCTCAAAATAACTTGCCAAGTGGGTCCGTTTGGGGCTGATTTTGAAAGAAGCATTTTAAAAAAAAAATATTATATTTTTTATTTTTTTGAATTTTGAAAACTGCTTTTTATAGAAATATGTAAATAGATGATTTTTCATAAGTATTGAAAAAAACAGTTTATAAAAAATTAATCAATTAAATTAAAAAAATTTAAAATTTATTTTTGAAACATTTAACAACAATTTCAAACATATTATGTAATTGGAGTTTGAAAACTTCAAAATCAAGCTTTTATCAAAATAAATATGCCTTTCGCACTTAAAAATTGACATCATACGACCGCACAAAAAATAATAAAAACCTGTAAGGATGTGGTGCCAGCCAGTCTTTGAAGATGTATCAGTAGCTTTTGCAGTTTCATTGATGTGTTTTTGTAATGATCGTGCCTCTCCGGACAAGCCTACCTGAAAATTGGGAGAATTTAAATGAGAAACTATGTAAAAAAAAGCCTTGTCTCGTTAATTGATTGAGGTGAATCAAGGGAATTAATATGGGATTGTGAGTTCCGTTTCTATATAACTGTATAAAGCAGATTTCACTGACCATTTAAGTTTGGCTCGGTTGGTTAACACATACTGAAATAGTGGTATTAGTGTTAAGTTTGACTCCCACAAAAAATATCTTAATTAGGAGGTCAAAAAGTCTTAAGTGTAGACCTACATCTGAGCGGGGAATAGTTTCATATCTAATATAGTGTGGAAATATCTCGTAGTTTACAAAAAAAAAAAGGCAGATTTCACTACGATAGTAAGACTAAAAAGATATGAATTACTTTGTACCAAAAAAAAAAGATATTAATTACTCTTAATTTTAGGAGAAAAATTATTGATGAACACTAAATTATTCTTGTTGAGTATAAAGGACAAAATTGAGAAAATTTTTTTTTTTTTGATTAATGGTATAAAAATGATAAATAAATGAAATTTTAGAAATTTTTTCCTTAAAATGTCGTAACCGAAGGAGTAATAAATTAAGCTTCTCGGAATAATAATAATAATAATAATAACTTACCTCTCTTTCCTCTCAATTTTTCTTTTTTTTTTTTTCCTACCGGTTCATCTTTGCTAAGTAAGAATTGATGATTTTTTGCCATTTTGGTCTGAAATCACCTATTTACATTTCATTTTATCAATTTATTTTCTAAAATAAGTGGTTATTCTACATATATTTAGGTCTTTATTTTGATTGTTTGTTTTTTATAATTTTGCCGTCCTGTTGTAGTATTTGATTTTTCATCGTTTTGTTGTGACATTTTATTTTTATATGGACGATGCAAACAAACAAAGCATATTCGATTAGATACATAGATATTAAATCGGATTATGATCGTCAGTATATTATAGAACTTGAGTCATAGGTATTCCAGTCACTATAACATTTTCAAATGTGTAGCATTGTGCCGATTATATATTATGCTATTAATTGGGTACAGTGAATTTTTTTATTGTTTTATCTTCTATGATTTTTAGCCGATTTGTATCTATATATTAATCGATATATTGTTAGTTTGAATCACCAAATTTATCTTTATTCTAAAAAAAACGTAGGAACTTACCTGAACCAAGAGAATACTTCTTTTTCCAATGCATGCAACAAGAGAAAACACGATTAATACCCCCACCACACTCAAGATTATGATAAGAGCAACGTTGCCCCCAGACCCCCCACCATCCCCCATATCAGCAGCACCGCCACCGCCACCAGATGAACCACCGCCAGAGCCACCTGCTGAACCACCGGAGGGAGCAAAGCAGATGTAGACATGGGACAATAACATAATCAAAACCAGTGAAAGCTTAAAGGCCATTGTAGGTATTCTGAAGTGTCTTAGGGTTTGATGTAAAAGTGTTTAATGCCTTTGTGCTTTATTTGAGGGATTATGAAAAAGGTTAGGCATTATATTAATGAAGTTTTAGTTATTTACGCTATCATTGTGAAAAAAAAAAAAGGCCAAATTAAAATTTTCAACTCTTGTGTAAGCTTCTTTGGAAAATTACAAATTATATCTACTTGCATTTTCCTAGATTCTTGTCATTTAATGTTGTGATAGAATTTTTAGTCTTAATTAATGATTCAATCATGATTAATGATAAGATTACCCAACTATGGTATATATTTAATTGTTATATATATGTGTATATGTATTGCCGTGTTAAAAGCAGACAAAGCCCCTTGCTCTTTTCTTACTGGAATTTTTAAGATTGATAGCTCACATCTCTTAAACAATTCAGAGAAAATAGGGGAAAAAACGTGTAGAGACCGCGTAGTTTTTGAGTATAGTAATGTTATAGAAATTCTTGCATAGTCAAGTTTGATAGACTAAGCCAATAAGAAAATGTCATTTAAATTTTTTTTTATATGACACTTTTCTCATTAGTTTAACTATATAGATTCAATTTATGCAAGAATTTTAAGTAATATTAATAGTAGAACAATTTTTTTTTTTTATTTATTATGAGATTTAGTAGATTGTGAGCTATATAATATGAGTTATTTTCTTATACTCGCTGTAATAGAGGGTAGCAAAGATACTCAAACTCGATATATTTCCAATTCTAACAACAAATACAAATTAAACCTTTTTTTTTTCTTTTTTTTTTTGTTTTTTATTTTTGAAGGGAGGAACAAAAACAGTTACATTCTAACACTAACAAAAGAAGCTCCACTGATGTCCCCGAAAGAAATAACTGCCGGGCCAGGAGGAGGATTGTCGCTTGTTGTTGAAATGCTAAATTAGCCATGAAATCAGCAAGCATATTGCCTTCTCTGTAAACATGAATAATAGTCACTTCCCAATCACAGTTAAGTAAAGTTCTTATTCTTGGAACCAAATCAAAATGATGGTTAGAAGAATGAGAGTTTGCTGCAAAGAAACCACCCACACTCTTTTTGTCTAGCTGAGCTAAAACTCTTCTGTAGCCTGCATTCCAAGCAAAATGGAGGCCTTGATACAGAACCCATAACTCTGCTCTAAAGGAATAGCAGAAACCCAATCTCATAGAAAAACCACTCATGGATTTCAGAATCAGCTTACCAATTTGTTAATTGGCCTAGTCCGAACAATATTTGATTTCATTGATACCATAGAGAAATATACATCATGGTTAATAGTATTGTATTTCCAATTGGATTTTATTTGTTCCCCTTCTAATCAATCAATATTTATGAGTTAATTTCAGAACCAGCTTAGCAATAAATCGAGAAAGGCTGAGAGTGGTGTGAAATTAGTACCTTAACCCCTAAAATTATTCAACTGTAAAGATTTCCCTTCCGCCTCTGTTGGTCATTTGTCTGGCTATTAAATACTTGTTTTGGCTTTATACCAAAGAATAATTCCGAGAAAATAAAATGCCGAGCAAGAAAAACAGCAAGAGGAAAAAACTTGAACGACCAACTATCCATCCCAAAAACAAGTATGCTGATAACCCACTTGATTTTGCTCTCATCGCTTCTCTTTATTCTTCTTTTAAGCGTTTCGTTTCTTATTCTCGAGACGGTAGACCCAGAATTGATTGGACCGACTTCAACTCCACCTGGGAGCTCACCCGAGTCCTTCTTCTTCATGATCATGGCCTCAATTGGTAATCTTTCACCCAATTACAGTCCGAAAATGTTGTTTTTGGAGTTTAATTTCCCTATTGCATTTCATTCAGTATTTTTTGAAATTCTTTCGTTGAGTTGTTTTTCAATATTCTACTTAATCGATTATTTTCTATTCAAGCGAGAGGGACAATTACCCAACTGTCAAATTTGCGCTAATTTATGGTTCATTTTTGGGTTAAATGTTTTTCTTTTTAAAATTTTGTATGTATATTAAATAGATACCAAAACTTTGAATTTGAATTTTTAGATTATGGTATTAAAACTTTTCGAACACATATATCAGTAAATCCGATATTCACATCAGCAAATTCGGTGTCCATATTATCTTGGTACAATTATCTGAAACAAACTACAAAATTTTGATACCAATTTGATATATATGCCAAAATTTTAGTTCCATTAGTTCATTTTATCCGTTCATTTTTTTTTCACATTATTTTCCCTTGCTAGTATTTTATGGACTCCAACAAAAATTGGAGCTTTGATTTTTCACTTTTCCGTTTATTAATTTTGAGTTGTGAGAGAATGGCCTTAGATAAACACTGAGGTTTTTATCTGAGGAGGTTTGATTTATGAGATTGACTAGTGTTGTTGGGGTTCTTGTTTGTTGTCATTTTCACATGAACTCGTACATGTAGGTAGATTCCTGACGGCCAGCTATGCCTTACAGTTCCAAACAGATCTAACTACATTCATTGAATTGAAGATCTTCTCTCTCCTGCTATCATTTCAAAAAAAAGCACCAATGGCGACATTGTGAGAGGTTTTGATATTGGCACTGGAGCAAATTGCATTTACCCACTTCTTGGTGCATCTCTTCCAGGATGGAGTTTTGTTGCATCAGGTAGCTTTTTACTTTTCAGAAGCAGAAAATTCATAATTTATTGACATAATTCAAAATATATATGATATTTTGGGATACCTAACTTGGTTGCAGAATGCAGATGTGACTGATGTAGCATTAGAGTGGGTAGAGAGAAATGTTAAAAATAATCCGCATATTTCAGAACTCATTGAAGTTAGAAAAGTTATGAACTGTCAGCGCACCCTTTCTCTCGAACATTTGCATAATTCACAATCTGGAAATGGAGAAATCAAAAGAGATGCGAGTGAAAGTGCAGTTAAGGAGCTGGTGGATGCAAATATTGAATATGATGGACTGCCTGTACTTGTTGTAGCGAGGGATGGTGAGACTTTTGATTTCTGCATGTGTAATCCTCCATTTTTTGAGATTACGGAGGAAGCAGGACTGAACCCCAAAACTTCTTGTGGTGGTACTACTGAGGAGATGGTTTGCCCTGGTGAAGAAAGGGTTTTTATCACTCGTATCATTGAGGGCTTTTTACTTTTTTTAAAAAAAATTAAATATTTTCTAATATATGATGCAGGACGAAAGTGAAGTTTACTGGCAATAGATCGCTAGTCCTAGCGGCGATGAAGAGAGTACAGTATGATTGCCACTCTCAGTAGCAATTATACGTTAGTTTTTTTGCCACCCCACTGATTAAACAATTCCAAAAAAAAAAAAAAATTAAACATTCATCGCCACTTACCGTGGCGTTTTATAGGTAACCCAGCCCTATCTCTTTTTGTTCAAATATGTATTACTAATAATTAATTTTTTTATAATTAAATGATTTCTTACCCTTTTTTTGTTTTGTTTTGTTTGATTAACAAATATTTTAATTAATTAATGTAATTTCTAATTAATTATGTCATAATTAAATAAAGTTTAGAATTTTCTAAAAATTATTAGTTAATTTTAATTAATTAATTAATGACATCATTTTTAACAAAAAAATATATGTATGTTTTTTAACTAAAAATATAACATTATTGATCACTAATTTATATCTACTGCAGGTTATTTGAGAGCCATATATAAATGACATTTTACAGATACTTTCTATTGACTATTTGGATGCCCAACAAATTTGGCAAGATATGGTTTCATTGATTTGCTTTCACATTGTGGAGTGGCATCATCCATACTTTGTTGCAACAATTTGAACTTCAACAACCCATCTCAAACCATTGCAAACGGATGAGTTTCACTCAACTAATTTGTGATCTAGGGATACAAAAAGGCATCGTCAGCATTAGCAATGGATTGCCATGTGGAATGCACGATTACAACATATCTATAATGTCAATCCAATGGTGGAAAGGATTAATTACCATTCAGAGTACATGGAGTGGTATTGACATGTCACTCAGCGATGGATTTCTCCAATGGGCGATGTTCATTACCATTCCAAGGCTCCTTTTATTGCGGAAAAAGAAGTGAATGACACATATGAAGATGTTGACTCTAGTCCATTAATCGGAACAACATTCAGAAGGCAGCGATCAAGACATAACAGAAGACTACTACTTTATGGTACATGAGGGCATATTAGAGGACATTGATATTCTTTTTGGTTTGAACTAAATTTAATTTTTTATGCCATTAGCTTTTTAGTATATAAATTAAATTTTATGTTAATATCATTTCCTTGAAAATAAAATTATAAAAAAACTATGCCGAAAAAAATTTATTTCAAAAAATAAGGTAATAAAAATGATGTCATCAATTAATTAATTAAAATTAACTAATAGTTTTTAGAAAATTCTAAACTTTATTTAATTATGACATAATTAATTAGCAATTACATTAATTAATTAAAATATTTGTTAATTAAGCAAAACACAAGGTAAAAAATCATTTAAGTATAAAAAAATTAATTATTAATAATATATACTTGACCAAAAGAGGGATAGAGCTGGGTTACCTATAAAACACCACTGTAAGTGGCGATGAATGTTTAAATTTTTTTTTTTTAGGAATTGTTTAATCGGTGGGATGGTGAAAAATTAATGTATGATCGCTACTGTGAGTGGCGATCATATTGTATTCATTGCCACTATGACCGGCGATATATTGCCAGTAAACTCCACTCTCGTCGTACCTAGCAAAAAATGACACATCTTGAAAAATAAATTTCAAATACCATCATATATTAGTAAATATTTTATTTTTTTTTTTACTTATTTAAATAAAAAGCTCTATCAATAAAGATAGTGTTATATTGACGGAATCATTTAGGTTTATTCTCATCCACCCATCTTATGCTCATGCTTTAGCTTCCAAAATGCTTGATTTTGATGTCTTTATTTTTTTATCTTTTTTTTTTTATTGTAGGTGGTACAGTTCAATGGTTGGGAGGAAAGCTAATTTGAAGTTCCTAATCTCAAAGCTCAGGGAGATTGGAGCTACCATTATGAAGACAACTAAATTTGTATAGAGGTGTTAGCTGATGTGTTTAGGACTGTCAAGTTGGAAGTCTACGTGTCCAAGTCCAGATGAGCTAGAGAATTGATTGGCACTTAGCTAGAGAGTTGATACTTAGCTAGGAGTTGGCACTTCGCTAGAGAGCCGGCTGGCACCAACAGTATTTAGGACTGCTTACTTGGCTCTAGCTATCATATATTTGCTTTTATTAGATTATTAAGTTTCTTTTCTTGTTAACTAATTCAAATCAGTCTAGATTCTTAGGAATCAGTTGGTTGTTTCTATTTTTATGTTTCATGATTCTATGACCTTAATTTCAGTAATTTGTTTCTTATCCTTGTATTTAAGTTGCTGTAATTTTTCTTTAGCAAGATAATTCATCAGCGTTTCTCTTCTCCATTTTCTCTCATTTGTGTATTCTAAAACCTACAATTTGTTTCAGAGCTCTCTTCTTAAAAGACCTATACTTATTTCTCTAAATCATGGAAGGAAAATCCAATCTCACATCAATTGCTCCCACTGTGTTCGATGGAACAAATTATCAAATATGGACAATAAGAATAGAAACCTACCTGGAGGCAATGGATCTCTAGGAAGTAGTGGAGGAAGAATGTGAAATCCAAACACTTATTGCAAATCCCACTATGACATAATTAAAGGCATATAAAGAAAGAAAGACCAGAAAATCAAAAGTAAAGGCCTCACTATTTGTAGCAGACTCACACACCATATTTATAAGAATCATATCTCTAATGTCAGCAAAAGAGATATGGGATTACCTTAAATAGGAATATGAAGGAGATGAGAGAATTAAAAGCATGCAAATGTTAAACCTCATCCAGGAATTTGAACTGTAGAAGATGGAGTCTGAATCCATTAAAAACTATTCAGAAAAGCTTCTTAGAATAGCTAATAGGGTCAGACTACTTAGAACTAAGTTCAAGGATTCAATGATTGTTGAGAAATCCTAGTTACAATCCTGGAAAGGTATGAGGCCACAATATCAGCCTTAGAGAACACTAAGGATTTGTCAAAGATTTTTCTGGTAGAGCTGCTAAATGCTTTTCAAACATAAAAGCAAATGAGGCTAATGAGAGAATACTCACCAATTAAAACTGCCTTTACTACCAAACATTAAAATGATAACAAAAACAAGTGGAAGCATAAGAAGGATGGTGAAAACAGTGACACTAGTTCTAGCTTAGATGCAAAAGAAAAGAAGGATGGTCAGAAAAGATCTTATCCTTCATACCAGCACTATAATAGGAAAGGACACCTACCTTCTAAGTGTTGGAGAAGACCAGATGCCAAACGCACAATGTTAGCAAATGGGGCATGAAGCCATCATCTACAATTCAAGGAATCAATAGCTTAAAGAAGAAGCCAAGGCTGCTAACCAAGAGGAAGATCATCTTTTTGTTGCTACCTGCTTCACCAGTCTTAACTCACCGAATTGTTGGTTGATTGATAGCGATTGTACAAATCATATGACCTACAACAAGAAGCTTTTCATTAAATTGAATGAAGCAAGCTTATCAAAGGCCAGAGTTGGAAATGACACCTATATAGAGTAAAAGGTATAAGTACTGTTGCAATTCAAACTTCCTCAAGTACAAAATTAATCTCAAATGTACTATTTGTTTCTGATATTAATCAAAATTTGTTAAGTGTGGGCCAATTAATCCAGAAGGGATATAAAGTATTGTTTGAGAACAATCAATGTTTGATAAAAGATGCTACATACAAAGATGTTGTTAGGGTCAAAATGCAAGGAAAGAGTTTTGCACTCAATCCATTAGAGAAGAATATATTACTTTTTGTGTGAACAATGACTATGAAAAAGAAAAGTCAAAAGATCGGCTCATAGACCTTAACAGTGAAGATGAAAAAGCAAAATCAAAACAAGAACGGAAAGTTGTAATGAAGGAGGAGCTCCCTACGATGAATCGAACCTAGGAGTTGGTGAACAGACCCTTATCAGGAGGCAAAAAAGGTTTAGTTCAACAATTCAAAAAGGAAATGATAGAGCTCTTCGAGATTACAGATTTGGGAATGATGAGTTTCTTTTTGGGAATGGAAATTAAGTAGAATGATTTTGAGGTTTTCATCTGCCAAAAGAAATATGCCAAGGAGATATTAAAGAAGTTCAAGCTTGATGAGTGTAATTGTATCAGCACTCCAATGAACTCAAAGGAGAAGCTCAGAAAAAAAAAAAAAGATAGAGCAGACAAAAGGTTGATCAAGCAAAATTCAGAAGCATGATTCGTTGCCTCATGTATCTTACTATTAGAGTTTGCATATGCATCTCATATACATTACGCAGCGGAAATAAAATTTTACAAACTCTAAGAAGAAGAGATAACCTATGTGGCAATGAACAATTAAAACTATATAATAGCATAAGTTTATTACCTTTCAAAACGACTACCCTTTCTTTGATTTTCTTCTTACTAGGTTATAGCAAACCACAGTAGTCCTTTTGGATCACTTTTGATGGTATTCAAGAGAAAACCATTTAGGGAATAGATTAGATTAATATATTGTGCTAGCAAAAGATTAATCTCTTGAGAGAAGAAGATAAGAATTGACACTCAATTTTCTATGTTGCAGCAGCTAAAATAATATGTAAAATGACTATTTATAACTCACACAGAATTAGGGTTCGAAACCCTTAATTATAGAATCCTAATCAGATTAAAATTCCTAATCTGTCACATGTCCTGATCGGGAAACTAATTTTTCTGTCGGGAAAACCACCTTTCCCAATCGGGACTTAGTTTTGGTTCAATCCAGTAGCTATTTCTTATCAGGATACTTATTTTCCCGATCGATACCTTCGTCTCGCCCGGGAATGTCTGGACTTGCATTTTCTCTCACTGTTTTGGATTCAATCTAAAAGCCCATTTCACTTCTCTTTCATACCTTCAATGCATGTGACCTATTGGGTTCCCAGCTATGTTGGCCACTTTGATTGACACTTAATCTCAAGTAGATCATAAGCAGTATCTAGCAATACATCATGACCCTCAATTAGCTAGAAACTAGTGGTTTAACTATGAACCTTTCCATAAACAATTATTCTTGCAATTCGTCCTTCGTCCTTTCACCATTCTATACCTCACTTAGTTTAGAGCACAAACTTTATGTCAGCTCCCACTAGACTGACTACATCACATCTAGTCCAAGTGATATTAGATCTTGTCTTGAGACTTATTACTTTTACAAACATATCACTGAAGACTATTTTCATGATATTTCCACTATGGCAAAAGATTCTTAAGTAATGATCTTGACAAGAGACCATGGGTATACCCTCCTTCTATCAGGAGTAGTGAATCCTTTATTAGCTACTCAACTACCTTCGAATACCTCAAGCTGTATCCAATCACCACCCTATGAGCGATCTCTCTTGAGGCAAATAAGGAATAGAGTCAAAGTACAGGATTAATATCCAAGATAACTTTGAGCACCTCAAGTCTAATGATACTTGCACCAATACTATGATGAGACTATCACTAATATATAAAAGAGGATCTATGTGATGCTCTCATATAAGGTCATCTAATGAACTTGACTACCCTAGCAAGTATCCACATGTTAACTCTAGACAACTCATATCTATAGATTATGAGATCTACT
>CATIWF010137137.1:0-22034 GCA_949630135.1 Balakata baccata
AAAAAAAATGACAAGATAATTTATATATAGTAAATAATTTTTTTTGAAAGGATTGTATATAGTAAATAATTTTTTTTGAAAGGATTGTATATAGTAAATAATTAACCACATAATATGCAAAATAATTAATGAGCCAGATAATTTGGCGTGTTTTTTATATAGAGTAATTAATAATTATTAATATTTTAAGTTAAATGTAACTTAATTACATGATAATTAAAAGTAATTAAAATTAATTTGTTGAATAAAATTATTATTATTATAAAAAAAATCAAATAATAACTAATGACGAGTCTCATATTTAATAATTAGGGGATAGCCAAATTTATCAAAAAACTAAACTGATTGTATTAGTTAATTTGATTAATTTTTTCTTTTAATAATTTAATTTATTAGTGAATAATATTAATAATACATTAATTAGAAGTCTAATTCTATTATAACTATGTAACTAAGTTTTATATATAAAAAATAAATAACTAAAATTATTAATACATAGTTAACGAAATTTTCATGTCCACAAACTTTTATTTTTATTTTACTAAGGACAATATTTTTTATAAAAAAATTTAAAAAGAATAAATTTTCTCTATTTTAAATTTAAAAAATAGTAAGTCTAAATTAAATTACAACAATGCAATGTATAATATGAATTTCAAAATATTAAGTACAATTCTTATAAATTATTTGGGAAGCTATAATTTTTTAATATGCTTTATATAGTTTAATAATTAATTTATTTTAATCATATATATAACGAGCTAAATTTTAAAATTTACGTACATAGTATAAGATAATTTACTTTTATATAAAATATGATAATCAAATATAATTAATAACCACAATAATTCAAATTAAATGTGACTTCATTACATGATAATTAAAAGTAGCTAAAATTAATTTGTTGGACAAGATTATTATTATGATTATCTTATTTTAATAATGATGAGTTCAATTATTAAAAATCAAGTGAATAGGGAGGATATGCAAAATGACCGTAAAATACTTACTACATCTATTTTGTATATGACTCTTAATAATAGACAAATTAGTAATTTGGGAAGATAAGCAAAATGACCGTAAAATACCTACTACCTCTATTTTATATATAACTTTTAATAATAGACAATTTAATAATTTCCATATAAGTTATAATACGAGTCCAATATATAATAATCACGTGTAATGTGTCACAGGCCCATACACTTGGGACCGTGTGGTGCTCACTTGGATCGCGTTCAAGTAAGCCAATCAAAGATTATTTCGCTAATTCTGCATATAAGATGTGACATGGGTTAGATTCGGGCCAATGACTGTAGAACCGATAACATTTGCAAGCTCGGTATGATAGCGTAATCAAAATAACACATAAATACAACATGAGATCACATAAACATGACATCATATCAAAGAGGCACAACCACATAAAGAAAGACAAAAAATGAGTAGAAATCGGGTTAGCATTTCATTAAAATACGATTGAGCATTACAAAGATGGCCAAGCCATTATAGAACATTCATATGGGTAGGGGGCAACTCACAAGGCGAACGGGCCTGTCAACTATTTGATCCGAGCAACTAATCCAATAGGTGACTAGTCACTCCCTCCCTAAAGAGCTTAAGGGACATGTTGAGACTTGGTAGGAGGAGACATAGATATGTTCCAGCTAACACTTCGTTGAAATTACAAAAATAAAATTAACCCCTTCATTACAAGATTCTTCCCCTATTACAAGATGCCCCCCTTACACTCTCCCCCACTTAAAATGTCGACGCCCTCGTCGATTTGTAGGCTAAACGAGGATAAGTCTTCGGCTTTTTCCTAAGTAGTCTCCTTGTCACTTTGACCTTTCCACTTAACTAAGTATTCTTTGAATTGTCATCAACTAGATGACTGCATGCATTATGCTAAAATCTACTCCACTTCTTTGTTGGTTGGTGGTTGTTTGCTGATGGTTGGTCTGATTGCTTTGTTGTGATTGATATCTTCCTTATTTGGATGGTATGGTTTCAAGTTGCTGATATGGAACACAGGATGAACTTGCATCCACTATGGTGGCTGGATCTTATAAGAAATTTGTCCCACTTAAGCAATAATAGGCACTGGACCTTCATATCTCATCACCAATCTTCTATCTCTATTACGGAGAAACCGCAATTGTTCTGGTAGTAGCTTCACCATCACCATATCTCCTACTTGGAATTGTTAAGGTCGTCAATTTTCATCGGCCCACTTCTTCATTCTCTAGGAGGCTCTCTCTAGATGTGTTCTTACAATCTCTTCATTCTGCTTCCACTCTTTTGTGAAAAGGAAGGCCTTTGGGTTCTTGCCTTTGTGTGGTACGTCAAGAGTGTGGGGCACCAGAGATTATTGACATGTAACAATTTCAAAAGGACTTTTGTTAGTAGTAGAGCTTTTTTGACAATCGAAACAAAATTAGGCCATATCAAGTAAAGATGGCCAATTCTTCTAGCTAGAATTGATGAAGTGTCGCAGATATTCTTCTAAGAGACTGTTGAATCTTTTTGTCTAGCCATCAGTTTGGGGATGATAACTGGTTGACATGTTTGGTTGGGATCCTAAGAGACCGAATAACTCTGACTAGAATGATCTCACAAATCGCCCATCTCTATCATTGACGATGCTCTTAGGAACACCCCAATACTTGACTACATGTTTGAAGAATGCTTGAGCCATTGTTTCTGCAGAACAATATTTTGGCATAGCAATGAAAGTCCAATACTTGGAGAATCGGTCGATGACTACCAAGATCATATCACATTCCCCCACTCTTGGCAAACTTGTGATGAAATCTAAGGAGACGCTTTCCTAAGGGCGTTGAGGTATTGGTAGAGGTTGTAATAATCCTGCTGGTTTTTGTCTCTCCACTTTGTCTTATTGGCAAACTAGGTAAGTTTTTGTATACTCCCTCACGTCTTCCTTCATCTGGGGCTAATAATAATTTTATTGTAAGAGTGCAAAAGTACAGTACCAGCTCGGATGACTTACCTAGAATGTATCATAACACTCTTGCAGTAGTAGTTTCTACAATTGTCCTACCTTTGACACATATAACCGTTGCTTTCTTATCCACAACAAATCATCTTCCCACCAGAATTGTCTAGTCTTTCCTTGTTTGGCCAACTCTACCAATGCCATGGCTTGTGGGTCTTTGTTAAGGTTGAGTTTAATATGGTCTCTTAAAGAAGTGTTAACTTGGCTCCTTGAGAGATGGGCCAACTAGCTTACCATCGCTAATTCTGTTTTCTGCTCAGTGCATCTGCCACTGGGTTGGACCTTCCCGTCTTATATTCGAACACCAGGTTAAACTCGGCCAGAAACACTTGCCACCTAGCTTGCTTTGAAGTTAATTTAGGCTCTGTTAGGAAGTGGCTAACTATGGTGCTATCGGTCTTAACTAAAAGCTTGGACCCTAACAAGTAATGTCTCCACACCTGAAGACAATAAATTACCGCCAATTACTCATTTTCCTATGCTGTATATTGCTGCTCCGTATCATTTAACTTCCTACTCTCAAAGGACACAGGGTGATTCTCTTGCATCAAGACTTTCCCTAATGCAAAGTTTAAGGCGTCTGTTTATACTTTAAAAGGTTTTGTCATATCTGGGAGGGCTAGCACTAGTTCTTATTGTAGTCTCTCCTTTAGATTCTCAAATGCCTTAAGACATTCTTGAGTCCATTGCCATTGATTTTTCTTCTTCAACAATTTTGTGAGAGGCAAGATTTGTTGAGAATAATCTTATACAAATCATTTGTAGTAGTTGGCAAGTCCCAAGAATAATTTGAGCTCTGTCAAATAAGTTGGAGTCTTCCAGCTCTGAATTGCCTATATCTTGGCCTTGTCCATACGGATTCGGCCTTGTTCCACCACATGGCCTAAGAACTTGATGCTGCATTATCCGAAGGCACATTTCTCCCACTTGAGAAAAAGTTAATTCTCCTTGAGCTTATTGAAAACCAAGCATAAGTGCTCCCAATATTCTTCTAAGGTGGCACTGTTGACAACAATATCATCTAGGTACACCACTATGAACCTGTCCATGTATTTGTGGAAAACCTGATTCATGAGAGTACAAAAAGTAGCAGAAGCATTTGTTAGTCTAAAAGACATAACAAGAAATTCAAATGCATCATACCAGGTAACACATGTGGTTTTTGGTTCGTCTCCTTCCTTGATAATAGTCTGACCGTAAATCAAGCTTCAAGAAATATTTTGCCTGACTCAACTGATCGAACAAGTCAGCAATAAGGGGAATTGGGTACTTGTTCCTTACTGTCACCTTGTTGAGAGCTCTATAGTCAACACACAATCTTAGACTCCCATCTTGTTTCTTTTAGAACAACATAGGAGCCCCAAAAGGAGCCTTTGAAGGATGAATGAATCCTACCTCCAGAAGCTCATCCAAATGTTTCCGCAGCTTAGATAATTCACGAGGAGTCATTCTATAGGGGGCTTTAGCGAGTGGTTTCCCTCCTGGCAACAGCTCAAACTCATGATTTACCTCTCTTCATTGGGGTAAAGTGTTAGGCAATTTCACTAGGATGATATCGTCATATTTCCTCAATACTGGCTCTATTTGTTTGGGAACTCCTATATCCCCTTCTTATTCCTTAAAAATGGGAATAGCTACGTAGGAAGGTTCTTTCTGTTTGATCTTTTTCTTGAATTGGAGGGCTGAAATTATCTTCTTTTCACTTACATGGATTATTGTTGCTAGGACCACATAATATGTCTCACTATTATGAAAGATGAGACAAATAGAAGCAGGCATGGGGACAATAAGACTTTTCTTAAAGAAGTCAATCCCTAACACCACGTTAAAATCATCCATAGGAGCCATCATAAATTTGATATTCCTTGGCCATGACCAACTCTTACGTAATCATGGTCGCAGTGCCTATAATCTCTTTGGCTGCGGAGTTAACAGCTTTGATTTTGCCTTCAACTTGTCCAATATGAAGCTTCAGCCTTGTGGCCTCCTTTTCTATTATAAAATTATCTATTGCTCCAGTATCGACGAGGGCCTTGCAAGACTTTCCATTTATCACCACGTCTATATACATTAGTCCCTTTTCTGTTTTGTCCTTTTGTGAGACCGCCTGGGTGCCTATGGTTCCAAGCAACTTTGGGGCCCCTATAATTGATGCATCTCTAATGTCCTCATTTTGGGTATTCTTTTCCTATTGTAGTGAGCATAGAGCACTCGAAGCTCTTTTATGTATGCATTCAACAACTTGTGGGTCCCTTGCAAAAAAAAAAAAAGAAGAGATGGGTTTTATAGCACTACTTTGTGATCCAACCCCCTAATTTTTTATGCTTTGGAAACTAGAAGCAATATTCCGAAAGCCAAGGCCTTTTTTCTCAAGTCCTGGTCCGCTATTAAATTTCTTATCAAAAGTTAGACTCCAATTTCGCCTCTCACTTCCTCCAAGAAATTGATTGGTGCATTCCCCTCTGCCGATAGAGGTCCTACTCTATTTATTCGAACGATTACTTGAACTTAGGGCAAATGTGAGTTTCCTCTTTGAGTAGTTTCCCGAGTAGTCTTCCAAACTTCAGCAACAGTAATGGTCATTTGGTGGTCTTTGATTCCCCGCCAGTATAACTCATTCTTGGACTAAGGTTTCAATCCTTTCATAAAATTGAAAATTTTATTAGCATCTGACATATCTTGTATGTCCAAGATGAGTGCTTGGAAGTACTCACATATTCCCGGATGGGCCTTATTTATTGTAGTTCACTAAACTTGCAACGAGTAGTATATGCAGCATTTTCGGGGCAAAACTGCGTTCTGAGTTCTTTTTTGAATTCCTCCCAAGAGGAGATTATATTGATGCCATTTTTCATTTCTTCCATTTGGCTTCGCCACCAGAGTTTGGCATCTCCAGCTAGATACATCGGAGCCACTTTTAACTTGTTTTCATTTGTGCTTATCTTGGTGGCTTCAAAATAAGAATAAAGATCAAATAGAAAGTTTTCCACTTCCCTCGAATCCCGAATGCCATTAAAGTGAGTTGCTTTGCCGCCTCTTCTAGCTTCCCTGATTTATCAACGCCCGTCCTTGCATCATCGATACTAACAAAATCCATACATTGGGTGGAATTTTCGTGAACTAGCTCATGGATTACATTTGAATTGGCCACCACCGCTAAAAAGAATTCTTAGTTAGCCATCACAGCTTTCCAAGCTTCAGATTGGGCTACTGCAGTCATAATCGAGTTTGTATCAGCTACTACTGCTTTTAAAGCCTCATTTTCTTTTTTAAGGGCTTCAATTCTTTGAAAAGTGAGCTCAAGATCTATTGATTGATCACCCATTAGGATCTCACTAGCCCTGTTCCTCTCAAGGGACTATATCCTTTCTTCAAGAGCCTTAATTCGACTTATGGAAGTTTTTTCCATATTCCTTTTTTTGTTGTTGTAAAAGCCGGATTACTTCCGCTCTAATATCAAATGTCACGGGCCCATATACTTGGGACTGTGTGGCGCTCACTTGGGTCGTGTTCAAGCAAGCCAGCCAATCTGCTAATTCTGCATATAAGATGGGACATGGATTAGATTCAATCCAATGACCGTATAACCGATAACATTTGTAAGCTTGGTATGATAGCGTTATCAAGATAACACATAAACACAACATAGAATCACTTCAACATGACATCACATCAAAGAGGTATAACCACATAAAGAAAGGCACAAAAATGAGTAGAAATCGAGCTATCATTTCATTAAAATATGATTGAGCATTATAAAGATGGCCAAACCATTATAGAACGTTCGTGTGGGTAAGGGGCAACTTATAAGACAAACGAGCCTGTCAACTATCTGATCCGAGCAACTAGTCCGATAAGTGACCAGTTACTCCCCCCTAAAGAGCTTAATGGGCATGTTGAGACCTAGTAGGAGGAGACATGAATATGTTCTATCACTTCTTTGAAATTACAAAAATAAAATTAACTCATTCAATACAAGATTCTTCCCTTCATTACAAGATACCCCCCTTACACAATGCACGTTAATGATAAACTAAAAGGGACAAACAAATTTACTAAAAAGTCAATCTAATTGTATTAGTTAGTTAAGTTAATTGTGTCATTTAATAATTTAATTTATTAGTGAATAATATTAATAATTCATTATATAGTATGATGTAATAATTAAATATAATTACTAACTATTAATATTTAAATTAAATGTGACTTAATTACATGATAATTAAAAGTAACTGAAATTAATTTACTAGATAAGATTATTATTATTATTATTTAATAATGATGAATCAAATTATTAATAGAAGGATAAATATACAATCTTATAGTTTTTTATGAATAAAATACCATAATAAGATGAAATAAATTAATAAAAAATAATAAATATATATATATATATCAAATAATAATTAATGACGAGCTCAATATTTAATAATCACGTGCAAAACACATTAATAAAAAACTAGTTAATATAAAAAAGAAAATATGACTATCCATTAATTAACCACTTATATAACATTTTATTGTTAGTTTTGCGTATAAATAAAGTCATTAGACGAATTAATTTATATAATTAATTTCCATTCAAGGATAAGAGAAGCATAATAAGGTTGAAGGTCTAAGAGTAAACATGTTGCGGTTTAAGATTTTGCACTAAGAAAGTGTCTAAACTAACTGCAATTTTCTCCCTATATACGGTGATTGATGCATAGATATATTTACATGTGATATTATTTTAGTTATATATGAGGTGTTTGAGCTAGTTTGTGCTCATTAATTAATTTTTTACTTCAACAATAGCAAGTCTCATCTCATAAAGGCACAACAATAAGGTCGTGTTTGGTAAGTATTGTCTTGTAATAGGAATGAAATTCTTATTTCAAGTTTGAATTTAATACCTTATATTGAGCTAAAATATTGGAATTTCAAAATACTAATCTAGAAATAGGATTTCATTTCCCATAGAATTCCATTCTTTTGGTTTGCCAAACATGTCATAAGGTAAATGTTTGTAATGTTATTACATGCATCTATTAAATTGAACATCCAAAAAAAAAAACGATTGATCACACGGTTGAAATATGATCTTTTTAGGGTTAAAAGTGCCCTTAAATTATAGCATGTTTGTGGTATTTATCATTTTGCCTTGTGTATTGGTTTTTGATCCATTTTACTCTCTATACATCATTTTTGGTACGTTTTACCCCAAAATTTTTCGCGTAAAACTATAAGTGTCCTCAATCTATATATTAATGAGTTGATACTAATTATGCTTGTACCGAATAGGACTTCGAAGAACAGTAAAATACTCTCTCAAGAGTTTTAAGTTGCAGTTGCATACCCAAACTCAAACTCAAACTCGGGACTTCTGGTTAAAGTAAAAGAATTTCATGCTAACTCATTTACATCCTATTAGATACTCGTTAAAATTGAAAAGCTTAATTACATTGCACCTCTTATTGCTGATATGTCAAGGAAGTGATTATCACACAAAGATTTGAGGTGCGTGAGCTTAATTAGGTTTGAAAAACAACTGGATTCAATCAAACAGAAAAAACATAATTTAAAACTCAATGAAAAAACTACTAAATTACAAGGATGAAATATATAATTCACCAACAAATAAAACTATAAACAGAGCCCGGTTTTCAAATCCATTATCGCCATCAATCTCTGATGTATACAGTTTCTCCCACCTCGATTCTGCTGAGGATTTATTTTCTGACTAGAAGGTTATCACCGGTCTTCGCAACTACAGCTACAAACGGCTCACGTGCCAAGTGGTGGAGCTACGTACAATTAAAGGTAGGTAATTGTTCTCCTTAATTTTTTAAAATACATATAATATTATGTAAATTTATACAATTTTTAATATTTGTCCCTTCTAAAAAATAGATAGGAGGTAATCAAGTGATACTAAATATAGATTTAGATGAGTTCTAATTAATTAATTGAAATATATATATACTTAATAAATAAATAAATAAATTGTTAAGATTGAGCCATCAGCAATCTATGTTGTTGAACCACTAATATGATAACAAAATATATGAGAGACTGATAATTTGAAGCTAAATTATTGGGTAAACTGCTAATGTGAGAAAGGATTAACGATTTGGAATAGCAGTAAATTTAGGAGAGAAAATAAAGGAGAAAGATGGTAGAATGAGCTTTTAAATTTCTAATTTAGGGTTTTTGTCCTAGGATAATTTTGTCATGCTGTCATGTGTAAATGATATAAGTTTGATGTGTAGGGTGATCTGACAATCCGGCCTCCACGTTAGCAAATTTTCACCAAAAAAATGTTTGGCAACTATGATGTGATCATGTGAAATAAAAATTGAAAGAACCGGTACCAAAATGAAAAAGAAAAAATAAAAGGATGGTTATCAAATTGATACATGTGTAAGAATTGGTACTAATGGAGCTTTTTACCCGTTTTTGCACCTTTAGAGACTGTTTGATTTGAAACAATTCTGTGTGGAGTTGAGCAGGAATCCTGATTTCGAAGCTGATATCATCTTTAAGGAAGAAATTGGGTGAGATACAAAGGCCTAATTTCAAGTTCTCAAAGAGATTATCCAGTTCTTGTGATTTTTTGTTGTCTATTAAGGTTTTTGATTCTGTGTTAAATGATGCTTGCGGAACAACTCACAAAAAGATTTGGATAAATTACTATAACTAGTGAGATTTGGATAAAGTTTATCTATTTGGATGAAGTACATCATATTTAGTTTAATATCCTATCTATTTTAATGCATTTTTTAAATTAACAAACTATGAAATTTGTCAAAAAAAAAAAACGTTTATATCATTTTTAGTTGACTAATAGAATATTTCATTTGGAAATAGCGGATGATCTTTTTAATTAACAGAATTAAAATCAAGAAATTTCTTAATATATTTCCAAAAATAAAGAATCAACCAGTGTATTCAATTAAACTTGAGGGGAGTTAATAGTAATTAACCAAAAGATTTTGGTTTGGTTGAGGATGATTCTGAAGTCCTTTGGAATGGGCATGCCTTTCAATTCTGTTGAGACCAAAAGTTGGAGTTGCTAAGTACGAATTCTCAATGAGCTAAGGAGGGAGAGGCTAGCCGCTGCTGCCTGGAGGTTGACAGCGAAGGAGGGAGGGAGTAATGCCGTTATGACCACTGGAAACGGCAAAGGGCAGAGGCAAACAAAGGCAAACCGAAAACAGATGAAACAAAGAGCAGAGAGGCAAACGATGAAGGACAGAAAAGGCCTTCCATGGTAAAAGAAAGCAAAAGAAGGAGGAATTATGATGTTTTGTAAATGTAGGAAATTCTTTTTTACTTTTCAAAATAATTATTTCATTCCACTATGCCAAAGGTTAAATAACTATGCACTTAAATCATACCCATTCATTTTTCTTAATTATGTGCAAATTAATTAATTTGTCTTTTAGAATGAATAAGAAAGTATATTTATGTAATTTCCTTTTTCTTAATTATTGTTGAATTATGGTGGAGCTTTATTTATGTATTCTATATTATTTTATTTTTATGTTCTAGGTACAGTTTGGTAAAAATAATCTAGATTATAATTTAATTTGACTATAATTTTAAGCTATTTTAACCAATAATATCTATTTGGTAAAATAGATTATTTTAAAAAAAATTAGATTATAATCTCTTAAAAAAAAAGCTACTTCAAAAAGCGTTCAAAAATAATCTACTATATTATAATTTTTTTTCCTATTGTATCTTTTTTTTTTTTACTAAATGACATGTTATACCATTTTTTTGTTTCCTGAGTCTTTCAACCTTTCAACATCTCTCTTTCTTCTGCTTTTATTTTTCTATTTACACTTTTAGTGAGATATGGTATTTTATAGTATTATATAGTGTTTTTGATTAATAATAAATATGTTATGAATATACAAATTTGGATTTTTAATTTTGACATTAAATATGGAATTTTTTAAATTATTTTTAATTGATGTTAACCAAAAGATGATTGCTCTCTATTTTGATCTTGACAATTAAATTAATTATTACTAACATTATTTTTGAGTATTGTTTTGATAGTGTTCAAAGTTTTAGTACATTTGGCTAAGGTTTCCTCATTGAACAAACCAAAAATTTCATGGAGACGTGTAACTCCCGACCGGAACAAAGAACTCTCGACCGGGACACAAGTCCAGACCTTGAAGTGCCATGTCCAGACTGGGAAAACATTGCCTTAAAGTGTTTCAAAGTTCCAGTAGCCAAAGTAGACTGAAAAATGCTATGTCCCGACCAGGACCATTGGTTTTCAGACCGGGACCACAATATCTCGACCGGGACTGTAGAGCAGACCAAACAAATCAAGTGTCCAGACCGGAAAACTCTATAGGGTAATGAACCAAAAGTTATAGTAGTAAAAGTAAATTGGGACATGGGATGTCCCGACCGGGAAAGTATGGGTCCGAGCGGGACATTCAAAAAGATATGACCGTTGAAGAGGAGACACCACCATAATGTGCCACATCATTAGAAAGTCAAAACATACTTAGTCAAAACAAACTCAAGTCCCGACCGGGAAGGGTAGTCTCAACCGGGACATATTCAAAGCCTACAAGACCTAAGTTCCTGCCAGTGGCATCATCGGGTAAGTCCTGATCAGGACACACGGAGTCCCGACCGAGACACTTGAACAAAAACTAACCGTTGGAGATTTCAACTAACTAGAAGCTGCCATGTATGAAAATTAGTCATTTCCCTACCGAGACATCATGATTCTTGACCGGGACACTTCTCTATGCAGACTGCATTTAATGCACTTGTAAGAGAACGTTAGAAAGAGTTATGACACCATTTGTAACGACTAATTGGTAGGTAATTAGTATAAATACCTTACCAAAAGGCCATTTAAAAAAAACTAACAACTTAAGAAGTGCCAAAGCTATTGCAATTTATTTTCTCAAATCCTTTTATTGATTGCATTTCAAGTGTTAATTTGAAAACACCTGGGGTTGTCTTGTAATTGGGTAGTGTGAGCCAAATTATAAGGAATTGATTGTTGTATGAGCTATAAAACACAAGGGAAATTTGGGTTTAGTGTTAGCCTTGTCAAAACACCTAGTTGGGAGTGAGTTTGTTAAAACTCCAAAGATTGTAATATAAGTGATTAGATTAGTTAACACCCAATCTAAGTTGGGGAGAGGAGTAGGGTTAGTTAACACTCGAACCTCTATAAAATTCGTGTCTCAATCCTCCCTTCTCTCTTTTATTATCTTGTTGTGCAAATTTTTAATTTCCCACCAATCCCCCCCCCCCCCCCCCCCCCCCCCCTCTTCTTGGTGATTCTTTGGGCAGCAAACTGAATATGTAATACCCCACCATATAATCAGGAGACCCTTCCCAATTATATAGAGAGATATTACAATGCATGAGTTTAAAACTGATTTTTTTTATTATATATATTTTTTTATAATTTTGCATTATGGCCGTGATGACTTAAAAGGAAATATGAATAATTAATTTATAAAAGGTGTGTCAACATAAGTTTCATATTATAAAAGTTAGGGCCCACACATGCCTAAAATGTTTACAAAATTCATCAAAATATAATACTTACATAAATTTAAGGATAGACAAAGCTCATCCCCAACCCAAAAAGAAAATACACAAAATATGGTTATATCACCCACCCCAACAACTTGTCCTTCACTTTTTCTTTCTATGGGCTTCTTCTAGTATCAGCAGCTTACTATCTACACCTGCGTGTGAAACATTCACATGCTAAGCATAGCATACTTAGCGGTACATAACAACATATAGGTTTAATTGACATGTATGCATGAACATTATACACATTTTAATATGTATGCATGATAAAGTGAAATAGAACAAGTAATCTTCCATTTCATCACAACAATGTATACATTTATCACTTATCATAATTCATATATTATACACAACCATAATTCAGCTCAATGCTTACCTTAGTCTCAGATGCCAAGATTTGTACCCTTATACTTTTAACTGGACTAAAATGGACATGAGACAGTACAGCTACTCTGAGCCTTTAAGGATCTCCACCTGATAGAGATAAAACACAAGTAACCATGGGTGCCACTCCGGGCATAACCCCTTAAAGCATGGGTATCGTTCCCATGATGGCCAACTCTGGGCCTGAAAGGGTACCAAGGTTCCCTCAATGACATGTCATCTATCCTAACTCTAGTTCTAGTTAAAGTAATTTGAGCATTTTTCTTCCTTTTCATTGTTAACCAAAAACAAGTTTATGCAAATCATTTTCACACAATAAGAACATGAACTCAACATTAAATATCAAATTCTCAATTACCAAGCAAAATAACATGATGACAAACTTCTTTCATACATGATTGCTATAATAAGAATCACCTCACAAGCACCCTATGGTTCACCCAGGTGGAACCAGCCTACAACATTCACAAATCACCCATACTGCATTCCAACATTTCAAATTCATCATTTATAAGGCACAGGTTCTTCAGTTAAAACATTCCGATTCACCATGTACAAGCCACAGGTTCATCAATCAAACATGCAGGTTTATCAATTAAACCCAAATGTGGTTATGTACATACCTCTATGGAATTATACAAATTCCCAAACTTTGGAGCTTGTCTAACCAGTTTAAGGGTTATCACCTCCCTCTACTCCATCTCCTATAGTAAGTATAACCATGTATTAACATCTAAAACCATAATAAAACTACACTACCATAAAACCTTACATATCATTACTACATCCACACTTGTTCTGTATTGTGGTCTCATTTCGAGCCAGCTTTTAGTCAAATTAGATTTATCATTCTTCTGTAATGTTGTGGTTCTATATATAAGCTTTCAGTAGGTTTTTGTTTTACTTCAATTGGAGCTCTATAGATGAAGTTACAAGCAAATCATTGGAGATTGTTCAATTAAAAGATGCAGTAGGCAGTTTCACAATCTGATTTTGATTTATGTTTTCGACCTATTTTCTGACATTATTTCACTCTATAGCCTTCATGAAAGTTATACCTCTATATGTAATCTTTGCACATAATTTTTTATTACTTAAATCCAACTTCTACAAAGAAAGTTATAGTTAATTCATTAGGGGCTGTTCACTTAAAACTGCACTGTCACTAGGGGCAGTTTCCATGCTCTGTATTGGTTATACATTTATACCTAACAACCTACGAATTTTCACTTTTTATTTTTCATGAAAGTTGTTTATTTGGATTTCAGCTTTCTAACCCAACTAAAAACACCATAAACAACTCTCATAGAAAAAGTTATGATTAAAAGATCACATACTGTTCAAAACATTCAAGACAGTTCACTATCTCAAAGTTCACTAATATTTTGGACCCAAAAAAGACAGATTTTTGGAATGGTTTCTCCACAAAAATTTTAGATTCAGATGTTAAGTTTACTTTGGTTTTTGAATCAAGGCAATCCAATATATATAACTCGAAATACAGCTGAAACAACACAGACTGCTACATTGAACTACTTGACCATAGCTTGAATTTAAAATTGTTTCACCATCTACATACCTTGAAACACACATGCAAGCATAAATACTTCATCTTGCAAGCAAGATCAATGTTTCAAGCATCCACCTTTCCTTCATATATCCAGGTTTTAAAAATCAAGTAAAAGAAGGGAACTATTTTAAAGAGGTTTAAATAATATAGTTGAAATTTGTTGTTCCCATATCTTCTACCCTTGTTGGTCAAGAGAACCCAAAGATAAGATGAAGAATGATTTTCAGAATTGAGAGGAGCGGCTCTCGGTTGAAAGAAAAGAAATAGAAAAAATGAAGTAGGAAGGTCCTTTCTCTTTTATATGTTTGGTGTTCCACATGTCATTCTATTAATAAGATTTGTTTGCATGAATGACAAGTGGTGGTATGCATGACATGGTTTATCTTAATTAAATCTATTTAATCTTAATTAATTCCATCCCTTATTAATTTGTTTTATACTAAAATTTTATTAAACTAATCTTTCTCTAAAGATTCAATATAGTCCTTCCATCTTTTATTTTTCTTATTAAACTATACTTAAATTTTAACTTTCTTGATTCAAACCCCAACTTGACTAATTTAATAACTAATATACAAATTGGAATTTATTCTACATATCAGTGACTTCGATTTAGCTCTTCAAATACCCGAGCATTATATATATATATAGACTCCAATAAAATTGACGCTATTCCGATTGCGAACAACTTTAGTTCCAAGTCGATTGAATTTAATAATTCTAGAATCGTACACATCAAACAATATTTAGATTGACGGGTGTGACAAAATATCCTCGTTCAAGCCATCCTCAAACCTTTGACATTAGTTAGATTTTGTCCCCAGAAAACCCTCTGCATACCTCCTCATATGGGTGAATTCTTTCTCATACTCTTCTACAGTGAGATCCCCCTATTGAAGATTCAAGAACTCTTTTCTCATCTTATCAGTGTAGAAGCTAGACATATTTCTTGTGGAACTCTATGAAAAAGAACTCCCAAGTAGGTAGTTTTGGGCCCTGAGGCCTTCTCATGACCGCCTTCCACCAATCATAAGCATGTGCCTATAAAAGGGAAATGACATATGGCACTTTCTGCTCTTTTATACATTGTAAATGCTCAAACACCAACTTGGCTTTCTCGAGCCAAAATTATGCTTTAGTGGGACCATCTTCTCTTGTTCCCAAGAAATCCGTAGCACTGAACTTCCTTAACTTATCAAACTGCATTTTCAATGGTGGTGAGGGTGGTGGAGCAGGCGCAACCTGGATAGGTATAGCTTGCATCAGCTTCTCTAACAAATCAGTCATTTTCTACATAAATGGCAAATGTACTTATTTGGCCGAAGCTGCAGCCTTATAGGGTACTGATTGAGCCGCACTATGTCCATCTTGACTAACTAGACTATAGTGAGGTGGAATATCTGTATTAAAAGTCTGATTATTCCAGGATTCACCCTCAGAATTGGATTGATCCATCTTCAGTCCCTATATTACAGAAGGTATAGCCCAAGTCAGAGCCATACAGGGTACAAGACAAACACATACGTGACATTTCCTAAACTCATATTGGTCTAGAATCACCTCAATAAGGCTCTGATACCACTAACTGTAACACCCCTATATATAGGCAAGATTAAATCCCAACTCACATAAGGGTTATGTTACCAACCACTATATGATCATGTGAAATTTAAAACTTGTTTAAAACAATATGGTGCATCATGGCCATGACGACTAGCTTTAAATCAAACCATATGACAAATTAAAATTCTCAACAATACTTGTTTATATATGAGAAAGATGAAGTTTAAAAAAAGGTTTTTCACAAAAGAGCTTAGCCCTCAAAAGAGCCATAAAATACAAAATCCCAAGTATTTAATGAGTTGACATTACAAAATGAAGACTTTATAAAAGAATCACTACGTGATTATACCCTGCAGCACTGTACGATCTTTGTACTTTGGGTTCTTTGTCTTCTGTGGCTCTTCAGGCTAACTCTCTCACCTTCATGAGAGACAACAACACACCCACGCTAAGCAATTGCTTAAGGGTATACAATAATACGAGGTTAAACAATGAATGAACACACACATGGATCATAACATATGGCATTCATATCATTCCCATACTCATGTGACAACCGACATCTTTATCATGTCATAACTTCATAAGAAAATTCATCTCATTATTCTTATTAAATCGTGCATTGACCTCTCTTGATATTAAGCACTTTCGACATAAGTAGAACTGTGTACCCTTAGGGTATTTGGGTTTCAAATCTTAAAAACATTACCACTCTGGGTATTTAGCTTTAAGAGATATAAACATTAAGGTACCTCGTATCGTTCATCATTATCCAACATTTCAATCAATCCATCACTAGTTACGAGTTGCACATGAATACATAATCATGTCATAAGATGCACAAGCAACATTCTCAAAATTTGGACAACATCAACTTCATATAAAACAATCAAATACCATAATTATGAAGTAAGCCTTTCACTTATCTGTGCCTTCAAGGCTTCCAATATACTTAATACCCTTTTAGCATTTATACATTAATCACAAACATAAGTCACAATAATGCCAAAAATGCAAAAGGTATTATTGTATACTAACCTTAACTCTCCACCAACTTGACTTTACCAAAAAAAAGAAAATCCAATCTCTGCTTCCTGTTTAGAGATTGCTTTAAGGGTCTTGAGATCCTAATATGTACATTACTCATCAATATTTTTATTTATTTTTACTTTTCATAGAAAACCATAAATAAAGCTATAAACCCTCGGTTCCATGTGTCTCACCTAAAATAATGTACCTAATCTAGATCAATGGTTCATGATCACTCTTAAATACATGGTTAACCATCTAAATAACAAGAGTTTTCTTTATTTTTTCCCCTTTTCGGTCATAAACCCCCAACCCTAAGTAGATGTTTGAATTTCTTTATGATAGAAGGAGAATCAAGGAAAATCAAAGATCAAAGATGATAAGGTGGTGTAAAACTTACCAAAATCACCTTATATTACTTTTTAAGGTCAGATCTTGGTGTTAGACTTGCTTCTCTCCTCCTTCTTCTTGCTAGATCTCTTGCCTCCTCCTCAAATCACTCCTACAAGTAAAGATTTCCAAGATAAATAATGTTTTCCACAAGTATTTTGGGTTGGATTCAAGTTTAGGGAGGAGAAGGATAAGTTTCTAGAGTTTTCTCTCGAGTGCGGGTGGGTGAAAATGATTTTATGACAAAAAATGACAGGACTTGGATATTTATATACCTGACACCGAGCACAGGTTATGCAACCTACATGGTGCCATAAAACTCTTTATCCCGACATTACACGAGTCGTGTATATTATCTCTAACCTTATCTCCTGCATGGGTTGCACATCGTGCACTGGTTGCGCATAACCATTTGATCATATGCTTTGCACGGGTCGTGCACAACCTTGACTCCATTTTTTTTTAATTTTTCATACCATTAATTTTTTAAGCACCCTAAATGATTGTAATAACCACTAGGCCCATTTTATTGGCGTAACACAACCACTGGTCTTTCTCATCCATTGTTTACACATCTTATTCACAAAAGAATAACATATCAAGTTCATATTACTTTTATTATTCTGCTGCTCATGCAATCAATGAATTCCCATGTTCCATTTCCTTATTTCAATAAATAGCCCAATCTATATTCCCGGACCATCCGGATACGGGGTGTGAAGTAAGGGTGTCTCTCGAAGGTAAAAATCCCCCTATTTACCAGAATCTCAAGTGAAGAAGGCTTACCAAGCTTGAAATAACTTGACTGAGTATAATAATAAATATGAATACCAGGAACAAGAGTACTCAGTCTAGAGCTAGTCACCCTGATCCTTATACATCTTATCGATACATATCGCTTATCCCCTTTATGGTGCATCATCTACCCTAAAGTATTTCTCAGGTAGAGAAATGGATATTTATATCACTAGTTCATCTTTTCATTTTCATCATAATTCCATGTTCCATAATCATTATACATATCATAAAAATCACATTCTCAAATTAACATTTTCAAGGTTCACAATCCATCATACAAGGAACTAAGGCTAACCAAATATGGCGATTCTTATGAACATGCAAAAGCCATCCTTATATATATATATAACATGCCAATAGCAATCACATTAGCACTATTGATACAAGTTCTGAAGTGAGGGACTTACCTTTATTAAGCCATTTCTTTCGAGCACCTTAAGTGCCTTCATAAGGCTTATGTGTAACACCCTCCCGTATATTAGTAATATAACCCCTAATACATAGGAGGTGCTATAGTGTGGGTAGCTATAACATATTTAGATTTAAATTTTTTTTTAAAGTTATTATCATATATGATGCATGTATATTCATTTAGACTCTCTTGTCTGACTTACTGAATATACACTAAACTAGCTAACACTAGTTCTTGTCTACCTCTACATTCACATATGATATGATATCATGGGCCTATAAGACCCGGTTCTCATGCATCTTAATTGTATCTAGTTGAGCTATAATTATTCTTTTCCTTTTTCCTTTCTTTACTTTTCCACTTTACTTTACCTCATATTACATGATTATAAATGACTGATATAACTTAATTACAACCCATAAATTAATGCAACAAAATATAAATGCATGCTATGAAAATGTCGGTCTACAATCCGGAGAATTCACCATCTCCTCTTGGCATGGGCCTAGGCATCTCTGCTGTCAATTGCTACCTTAACTTTATATTGGTTCCATGACCTGCATGTACATGAAAACACACTAAGCTATACATGGCTTAGTAGTACACATATGCATATCAACAACAAAACATATAATTACATCATTTATGATAAATATAATTGCAATACGGTCATATGTGAACACACAAAGTCGCAACAATGTTGAGATATTCTCTATTATGCAATAGCTATGTATTGGTTCTATGCCTCTTTTATATATGTTATTATAATCCATAAGACATATATCTTATCCTTCATCTTAATATCCTCGTATTATGTCATCATGAATTTTTTGATCCTGGTATAATTATCATTGGGTTAACCACTTAACAGTTCTTTTATGTCTCATTTATTGATTAATGCATTAATCTCTCAGAGGCTTGAGCATACACTTTACATTTCATTTCATTTTCATCTCATATCATCATGTAATTATTGCCTATCTTACTCAATTACAGTATTTAATTCATCTCCTTAATTCATTTAGCATACAAATACTCTTCATATCACACTTTCTAGTCATTAGCTCAAATCTTGTTCCCGCATTGTTCAGATACAGGGTATGGAATAGGGGTGCTCTATAAGCTTAAACCACCCAATGCACTCTGATCTCCAGTCAAGAGTGCTCCATAAGCTTAACCCTCCTTGACAGATTATGATATATCCTTTATGTGTAAATAATACTCAAGGCGCTCTACAAGCTTAAGCTACCTTGTCTGATTATAATATATCAACTGTATATAAAAGGGATTAAGGTCACTACATGAGCTTAAGCTACCTTGTCCCTAAGAAATATAACTGGTTTCGTATTGTAAGTCCCTTTAATGGTGCACCATCTATCCTAATTCTAGTCCACAGATGGAGAAATGGGCAGTTAATACTACATTTCATTTGTTTTTTGATCATATTCTTATATGCCGCAATTCATATGCATAGTATATGATCACATATTCTTAACATATTTATACTCATATTCATGTGGTATAACATCATATTAGAACATGCCTTTATCATTCATTCACTTGCCCATTTCATATAATTTATATCATGCTTTAATCATATAAGCTTGTATCTTTTGCATTAAATGCCAAATTTCTCACAAGACACTAAGGCTAACCAAATGTAGTCCTTCCTATCAACATGTAAAAATCATCTTTATATATACAAGTAGCATATCAATAGCAATCAATTAACATTATAGATACAAGTTCCTCATATATATATATATATATATATATATATATAACTTAACCCATCAATTCATAAGTTCTCAATTAGGGAAAACTTACCTCTATTAAGCCATTCGTTTTAAGTAATTTAAGTGCCCTCATTGAACTTGTGCAACTAACTATTTATCCATTCTCAATATTGACAGTGTACCTAACTTATAACCAATTGAGCTAATGGCACCATAAGCATACATACATAATTATCATTATTGAATTACTAATGACCACATATAAAAATTCAATTCCCATATTTCTTTATTTCATTCTGAGTGCCTTGTTATTGATAACTTTTGTACCTAGAACACTAGGTCATGAATTTTAGCATTCATTTGACATATACATAGCATTCATGTTCCATAAGCCATTACTTATGAAATCTTTCTATAATCATATTCATATTATTCATGTTTACGTTATTCCTATATCATTAACCTTAGTCAATAATATTCATAGCCCGTAGGCATGTTTAACCTTTTATGTATTTTTATTTCAGTCTTATTTGCCGATTATTTCTAATTAACATATTGTTATCACATTCACGTCATTTATCATATTAAAGATGCATATGCATACTTACCTCCTATGGAGTCAACTCAAATTCCAAGCTTTAAGCTTGCCTAGCCTCCTTGGTGGCTAATTCCACCTTCCAAAGGCATCACATAAACATAATCACAACTATTTCTCATTAACTCAAGCTATATGTCAATATCTATAACTATATAGAGCCATCTATTGCAAACACTAGCTCAAAAAGCTTCAAGCTAAGGTCTTTCTTACTTAAATCCATCAATTAACATATAATCAACTCAAAGTAGCCTTAAGAAGTGTTTTTCCCAAAGAATATTCAAGGGCTACATCAAACTTACCCATTTACAAATGCGTTTCTATTAGAGAAATGCTCTAAAGGCAATCACTTTTAGCACTTATTGTACAAATCTATTTAATTAATAAATGGCATTTTCATTAATTTGGTATTCATTTGATATATGAATTGATAGTGATCTTAAATCAATTATTGAAGTTTTTGATACATAACATAGCATAAAGGAAATTATGATGAGATCATGATAATGAGATTCTTATCATGTGTAATTATGTTAGTATCTAAATTATCCCTAGTCATAGGATTAATGAGACAAAATATTATTAATTTGGATAGACTAGCACATGTTATATTCATTGATTGGATCAAGTAGTAGAACTCATAATCTCTAAGCATGAGATGTTTAGAGTTAACATGTGGATACTTGCTAAAAGTAGCCAAGTACATTGGATGACCTTCTATGAGACAATCATATGGATATTCTATTCAAATGTCAATGATAGTCTCATCATAACAATGGTGTAAGTATCTTTAGACTTGAGATACTCAAGGATATCTTGGATATTGATTCTGTACTTTGACTCTATTCCTTGTTACCTCATAGAGCTTGCTCATAGGGTGGTGATTGCATACAGCTTGAGGTATTCGAAGGTAATTGGGTAGCCAATAAAGGATTCACCACTCTGAATAGAGGAAGTGTATACCCATGGCT
>CATIWF010137139.1:0-15457 GCA_949630135.1 Balakata baccata
TCCCACATTAATAAAAAAGATAAAAATAAAAACATTATGTGGAATTTTTTAGAAAAATGGGATGGATTTTTAAATAGTAAAAAGACAATAATATCCTCCTAATTACAAAATCCTAAATATGATTTAACATAATTAACTTTCCCACACTTTCTCTTGATTTCTCAAAAGCAAACACAACAATTTAGCAAAATTTCTCCAAATACAATTATGGTGAGTTCATTAGTTAAAGAGGAAGAAGAAGAGTAGAGAGAGAAAGAAATCCAAAAAAATTCGTGCCAAAATCGCTCATTTTATTCTTGATACTTACCAATCACAAATTAATTGTCTTGCACTAGAAAACGAAAAAAAATTCAAGAAGACAAGAATGGAGGCACAAGCTGATGTAAACTTAAGGTTTAAACCGTAAGTGTACGAGTCAATTGTAAAATGATAAGTGTCCTTCCTAGAGTCGATTTCACAAGGAATTATTAGCTTAAATTCCTAATTTGTTTAATTACCAACAAACACAAAATTGTAACCTAAACACTCTAATTCATTTGATTTGAATTTTGATTAACAACTAATATAATTAAGCTATAAATTAAATTGCAAATCAAATTAGTGAATAAAATTGATATATTAAGCAAATATTTTATTTTGCTTCCCCAATTCTGTATTACTCTCCCAAGCGTTAAATTAATAGAATCAATATTTCCTGACGATCACCTTATGCATTAGCTGATCAAACTAATGAATTAACTTGTCAGCAGCGAAACATGTATTTGGATTGTGGGGAGCTCTAGGTTTCGGCCAAAATTATAGATTTCAAAATTTTTTAATTTTACTGAAACATGCAATCAAATATTGCATGATATGAAAATACACTTTTCATGTTAATCTTGAGCATTTATTCATAACTTTTAACAAAATATATTTTGTAACCTTTATGGATAATATCCATTTTACCAAGATCATATGATGATTTTATGCAAAATGAAAAATAAAAGGATTAAGACAAACCTTTTATTATCGAGTTCACCAAAGTGCAAACCAAGCAAAAATACCAAAAGTTTTAGTTACTTTGATGAAACTCCTTTTGCTAGTTCCAGATGTATGATCACAAATATCTCATTCTTGCAAATTTATAAGCTACTAATATTTTTGAAACCTTTTCTCAATATTTTCTTTCAATACTCATATTATATGAGAGAAAAAAAAATTTTTTAAACATAAAACAAATTTTTTGCTGAGAGGAAAATGAATAACCAGAAGAAGAAGAAGAGCAGAAGAAGAAAAATGGCCAAAGGCCAAAGTAAAATTTCAACCTCATTGAATGAAGTTTGCATACCGAAAAAAAAATTGACTTTCCTTTTTTTTTTAATTTTGATTTATGATGTAATGATGGTGCAACAATTGCATAGCTTAATTTCTAGCTACCACCATTAATCACAGAATCAATATTCTCTTCTCTAAATATGTGGTAATTACTTTAATATATCACTTTAGTTAATTTAATTAACAACTTAATTAAATTACAATAATTTTAATTAACACTTTAATTAAAATTATAAATAAGAGAAATAGTTAAAATTAATCAATATTAATTTTAACTCAAAAAATATAAGTAATCATTTATAATTTAATTTTCAATTAAATTACTCCCCACATCTATATATGGACTAGACTAATAATATATTTTGGGTGTGACTTATAAGGTCAATAATTTTATCGGAATGAAATATAATATTAACTCATTAATATTATATCGGACACTATTTTCGAATTCCTCGTATACCCCGATACATTAAATATCCTTCCGGAATTTTCCTTTTAATTACCGATAAAATCACAAATATTATTTTGACCTCTAAATCATAATATTAAGTTATCTCGTTATGATTCCGATATTGATTAGGGTCACAGCATGTCAAACCCTATTGGTTAATATTCTAATGAGTGATAATTTGCGTTCTAATTAAAATAAGACTTATCATTATTAATCTAATTAATAATTCAATCTTACATTGAATAAGTCATATTTCTCATAACTAGGAATTTATTTTATCAGAACCAAAATATCAACTCCATTAGGATCTTGCCCTGGTGTTACAGGGTAACAAGTCCTACTATTGGTAATCTCATGTCTCACTACATGACTAACTATAGTGACTACGAGCCGGATTACCAAGCGCATATATCCAGTACAAGGCAAGAGCATATCCACAGCTACCCATGAAAGGACAGTCTTGATACCTCAAGTCAAAGGATTTCGAGTCATATAAGACTCATATATTATGACCAAAATAATAACTATTGACATCTAGCATTATCTGTGCAATTATTATCAGACGTTATTGTTCGGTACCCTTAACTTTTTAAGAACCCACTAGTTTATTTAGATATCATTATATCATGGAGAATGAGATTCCTCCTCAAAATAAACTATGTGATAACCTAGAGGTTTAATGAATGCTCAATTCATTGTCCTATACCAGTTATGAACATTTTTAAAATTATCTTTTACCATAGATATTTATCTCATTATTATCGACAAATTGATAATAAATTCTCTATAGATAATCAAAGGGCCGTATATTTCATAGTATATATAACTACTGCATCCATAATATAATCAACAACTTGAATATTTATTTATTATGAATGTGAAATATATACATGTCCATTGTGGTATAATAATTAATATATAAAAAGCAGTGAATGCATTAGGGCATATACACCATTGATAACATAACTAATATTTAATCCAATTTTTAGATTATATTAAAGATGATGTGTCGAATAATCAAATACTAACAATTTCATTCTTAATTCAATTATTGGTAGCCAATCAATCATTAAACTAGAAATTATTAAGGCACAATTGAATTGAAAAGGAAATAATAATTCATTAAATAAAATAGAGGGAGTTCATACAAAATTGGGGTTGTTAACCAAGCATCAAAAATGAATTTAGCCTAATATTGATTCTATAATGATTATACTAAAATCAAATCTTAAGATAAACATTACAACAAATGTAGAAGAGAATTTGGAACTCAATCACCCTGAAAACTAGCAAAACTTGAACTTTATTGATAGTGGATTGCCAATCTCTAAAGTTAGAAGCTTTCCCCTTCTCTAAGATGAGTAAAATCCACACAAAATAGGCTCAATCTGCTGGGACAAGCTCTATACCCAAAAGTCTCTCTTGTATGTGCAGATGGAAGGAATCGAAGAAAAATTTCAGAAAACCCTAATGGTGGCTACTACTAATCTAAGAGAAAGAGATGAAATAAATAGTTAATTTGAATCCTAAACTAAGTCTAACTTCCAAAAAAATGCTATTTCCCTTTTATATGGGTGAAAAACCTCAAAAGAATTGATAAAAGTCAAATTTGGACAGCTAGCTGCAATTCTGCAGCATTCAAGGTGTCACAGGTCATGATGGATTCATGTTGTCTTCTCCTGCCCATACATTATGAGGTCGTTAAGGGCATTACGACCGCGATGGAGATTCACTACCTGTACTTCGTCATGAGCCTATGATGACTACCATGAGCTCACGAGGAGCCTTTCTGCCACAAATCATCTTTTTGGCTTGTTCAATAGCTCTCAACAGTCTCCAATGTCAACCAAAACAACTCTGCAACTTGATTCAACCATCGAAACATGCTCCATGTGCTATTTTCCACCACTCAAGACCTAAAATATGAAAAACACAATTAAACATCCAATCAAACCAAAAATCTTAGAAAACAATAAGACTAAGCAACTAAAAATACCTATAAAATCATAACAATTATGGGCATATCAAGCTACCCCACACTTAGACATTCCTTGTCCCCAAGCAATTCCTAACTATGAAAAACTAGCACACAAATAAAAAAAAAAATATAACAATCAAGTAATTAACTCCATTACCCAATTCCAAGTCCAACCACCTAAGCTTCACTAATGCACCCATTATCTTAAAATATAATTTTATAACTAACCATGCCAAAAGCAACCTTAATCTCAATCTCATACTTTTATTCAAAAGTGACTGAATACGATCCATTACCACTTTTCATACAACATAAAAAGCAATCTAATTAAGCTAGTTATTTGCACAAATAAAAAATACATGCATCAATTACCCCACACTTATATCTCTCAATTCTCTCAAGTGTTTAGGTAATAATTTCAAGCAAACACTCATTCAAAACAAAGCAAACACTTCCATATGTTTGCATTCTAATCCAGTCTCTACTGCTTAAAATATCATCAGGACACATATCAAGAGGTCATTCAACATGTTGTAATTGGGCTAGGGTAAAAGGGTATGGAAAGAGAGAAAATATGACATAAGAATAATAAGATACTAGCAAATAAAATAAAGGTTATCAATTCATTTTACTTCTATAGTTATCGAGATGAGTTCAACATGGTTAGTAGTATCATACTTTAAATATTTACACTTTTTGCACATAACTCAATGTTTGCCCCTTTTTCTGATTTTCTTTTTTATTATATATATTTTTTTATTTTCAGTTTTTTATTTTCTTTTGACTTTCTCTTTTTATTTTATTTTCATTTCCTTTTTTTTTCTTTCTTTATTTTTGAAGGGATGCAAACAAGTTAATTGACTAACTACTACTAACTATTGACTTTCACTTATTACAACTCAGCATATACAATTATAAGCACAGACTATAGAAAGTATAATTATTAAATATTAGCCTCTAAATATCTACTAAATCCTATAATTGTGACGGGGTTGAATTGAGTACTCATGATATGGGTAAATAAGGAAAGAACAGGATAAGGCTCAAAGTGGTTAACTAAAGGGTAATGTTACGGTAGACTGCAAAAGCAAGTCAAAAGCGCTAATCCTAGTGCCTTTATCATCTACATGCCTTGATAACATACATTACAGTCTTAATCAATATTTGAATGCAAATTTTGGAGTAATCTTACCATTTTTGAATATCTGACACTCATGAAAGAAGATGAAGAGCTTAAAAATGATAATTGCTCTTAATATGGCTCAAAAGCTCACAAAGAAATCAAAATATGGTATGCAAGTTTTAGGGACGTGACGCATAACCATTGACACATAAAAACTCATAGTCTAATTGAATTACTAGCACTCTATATTCAAAGCAACAAGTAACTATATTAAGAAGTATTCGATTAAAAGTGTGTAAATGAAATTAAGGTCACTTTAAACTCATTAATCATGTAATTGTATTCACAGCAAAATTTAGCATTAATTTATTGGCTCTCACAGGAATTAATTGAATTAAAACCAGGTAAAGGAGTTTAGATACAAAACACTAATAGATTTTAATTTTTTTTTTAATTTAAGCATTAACATGAAAACAAAGGACATTTAATCACAACTAAACCATGACACTAAAAAAAAAAAACCATGCATCTCAAGGGATAAAACTCTCACCCCACACTTAAAAAAAGACATTGTCCTTGATGGCTAAAATTAAGACTGAACACAAAAGGCAGGGTAAAAGAATACTCCCCTAAGCTTAGGAGCCATCATTGTGGTGGAGGGAAACGATTAAGAAGCTACTGAAGCTGGGTGGAGTGATGTGCTTGAGTCTACTCTAGTCAGTCAGTTTACTCCTTTAGTGCTTGATTTTGGATAGCCATGGCGTCTAATCTAGTAAAGATCTGCTACCATTATGCCATATTGCTGCCTTGGTCATCAGAATGGTCTATAGGATGTTGCTGCAGAGATGGTGGGCCAGGAGGCAGCTTCATATTAGATTCAGTCACCCATTTTGAGCCATCGCGAGTTATGAGATTAGCCTACTAAAAAGCAAAAATGTTTAATTGTCTCTTGCCAAGGACCAGTTTATAATGAGTGTTTTCAGGATCAAAATGAATAAAATGCACAACAAAAGTAGTAATGATATGTCCTAGGCCTAGCTGTATTTTGGGTCTCTAACAAATGTATGAAAGTGTCAAAAGATAAAAGAAGATAGAGACACTCATTATTAAAAATATGCCATAATAGAAACACCTCAACTTGGGACACCTTATAAACTTCCTGTTTGCCATAGATATTGTGACACATAAATTTATGAAAACAGCAATACAAAGGTCTTTAAAGCTATAATTAGAGGCAATTTTAGTATCAAGTCAGGCTCATCAGTCAACTGCTGCCAGATATCCCTATATCTAAAAGAATCAAACATCTCCTTAACTCTGATCTTATTGAAGCCAAATAGTGTATTCATCAAATTAAAATCTACAATGCAAGGGTGACCTTTTAAAAAAAATTTTGATCTTATTGTGGGCATCATTTATACTAAAAGTAGAATAGAATTCTTACATCCTATCTTACTAGCAAAATCTGTAATCTTTTTGGCACTACCTAATCTTTCCAAAATTTCAAAGTCAAAAAGTTTACCAGTGTTTAGCTTCCTATTAATAGCCCAACCCTTAGCAACAGTGTATATAGGAAAAGGGACACCATAGGTACCTGTAAGGTTTAGTGGTGGTGGAGGTGCTGAAGTGGAACCCATTACTTGCTTTCCTTTAGCTTTGTTGCACTTTTGTAGAGTTTCCTGTCTGTGCTTCGTTCTTTGCTCGTGCCAAGCTTTTGAGTCTGCATCATTGTCGTGTGAACTAACATCATCTTCAGGCTCTTCATGCATCATAATTAAAGCTCCTTATTAAACTAGTGTTTTGAACCTACCCATATTGGAATGCGAGTAAAATCACATGTACCGTAAAGATTTGGGGGAGTCATAGTTTGGGAGTTGGTGTGTTGGGGAAGAGCGGGTATGTTAGAGGTATGTGAGAGAAAGGTTAGGGTTAATTAGGTTAAGTAAAAGAGTAAATAAATAGAATAAGATTAACCTAAAAAAATTCATATGTAATAAATAATTAGATAATGAATTAAATAAAATATACAAATATTTTTTTTTATTTTTAAAAGAGAGATAATAATAAACAAATAAAAGTAAAAATACATTAATTAATGGTGCTAGTGTCACGAGCTCGAGATAGGGTGCTGCTAGGCTAATGTCACATGCACGCAATAAGTGTTGCGCCTACGATAGTGGCTTCAGTTGCTCAACCCGTCTTGTGCTCGTGATGCCCATCGCGAGCATGCGATAGGGTGTTGTTGAGCCAAGGTCGCGTGTATGTGACGAGTGTCACGCTTGTGACAATGGCTTCAACTACTTAACCCGTCATGTGCTTGTGATGGTCGTCGCATACTCGTGACAACTATTTGCAATGTCTAAATGGTGTTTCGTTCTCATGACGCCTAGTACCCCTGAGATAGTGCCTTAAAAATAACCATGCATCACGAGCACGTGATGACTATCTCAAGGTCGTGACAATCTTGCAAACACGTATTATAATTAATTGATCTGCATCACACCTGTTGAACCCTCACATTGAAAGTCCAAAATCAACACCTCTAATGCTCCCTATTAAGCAACTCCTCCTAAGAAGTGCCACATTTATTGTTGAAGCACGATAATCTCGATGCATTACATCGTGTGGGGTGGGTGAACACACTCTCCATGTCCTTGACCAATGGGATACTTTCAAAATATGGTTTCATGTAATGACTGTTCACTTTGAATGTTTCCTTTGTCCTGGGATTTAGCAATGCACAACACCATATGAAAACACCGCTACTACTTTGAATGGACCGGTCCATCTCGACTTTAATTTCCTTGAAAAAAGTTTAAAGCGTGAGTTAAATAAAAAGACTTACATACCAGGGGTAAGAGGCTTACAAATTAAGAGCTTATCATGGACTTGCTTGGTCTGCTCCTTGTATAACTTGGCATTCTCATATGCCTCATGTTTCAACTCTTCTAACTCCTGTAATTAGAGCAAATGTCCCTTTTCAGCTTCACTCTTCACCATGTTAAGGGCTTTGATGGCCCAATATGCCTTATGCTCGAGCTCAGCTAGAAGATGGCATGCCTTCCTAAACACCAACCTACATGGGCTCATTCCAATTGACATTTTGAAAGTCGTACAGCATGCCCACAAGGCATCATTTAACTTTACAGCCTAATCCTTCCTTGAAGTCACACGGTCTTTTCCAAAATAGACTTTATTTGTCTATTATTTACCTCTACATAGCCGGATGTTTGAGGATGATAAGGAGTTGCTACTCAATGCCAAACTCCATACTTCTTCAATAGGCCTTCAAATAGCTTGTTGCAAAAATGGCTCCCCCATCACTAATTATTGCTCGTGGTGTTCTGAACCAACTGAAAATATCATCCTTCACAAACTTAACAACCATATTGGCATCATTAGATCAGGTTGGGACAACCTCAACCTATTTAGAAATGTAATCCATAACAATAAGTATGTGCTCATAACCATTAGAAGTATGAAAGGGACCTATGAAATCAATGCCCCAAACATCGAATAATTCCATAACTAGATTATAGGTTTGTGGTATTTCATCCTTTTTCCTTATAGTCCCACTTTGCAGGCATTTATCATATTTCAAGCAATAATTGTAAGCATCTTTAAATAGAGAAGGCCAAAAGAGACCTAATTATAGCACTTTGTGAGCCATCTTTTTACCGTTAAAGTGACATCCACATTGAAGTTCATGACAAAATGCTAGGATACTATATTGCTCCTCCTCTAGTACACACCTCTTGATGAGTTGGTCTAAACAATATTTGAAAAGGTATGGTTCATCCCAAAAATAATTCCTGCAGATAGAGAAAAATCCTTTCCATTCTTGGAAGCTCATATTAGGTCTCAACATACCACAAGCCAAATAATTAATTATGTTTGCATACTAAGGCCCACGGTTCATAGCACATAGGTGTTCATTAGGGAAGGTCTTAGCAATAGCCTTTTTAGGGGCCAAGTTATCAAAACCATAAATTAACGTAGACAAATGGTCAGCAACCAAGTTCTCACTTTGATTTCTCAGTCAAATTCTTGCAACAATAGTATCCACCTAATATGTCTAGGTTTGGCATTCGGTTTGGTCAAAAGATATGCACTATTAATTAGACCTTACCAACTAAGATTTAAATTTATCTAAAGAAAATACAACAGCCAAAAGATCCTTTTTGGTGGTAGAATAATTAATTTGGGTATGATTAAGGGTCTTACTAGCATAATAAATAACATAAAAAACTTTATTCACCTTTTGCCCAAGTACGGCCCTAATAACATAGTCACTAGTATTACACATGATCTCGAAAGGTAGTGACTAATTAGGTGCCATAATAACAGTAGCATAAGTTAATTTTTACTTCAAATTGTTAAACATAGAAAGGCACTTATCAGTAAAGACAAAATCAATATCTTTAGCAAGAAATTTAGTCAAAGGACGTGCAAGTTCAGAAAAATCCTTAATAAATCGCCTATAAAAACCTGCATGCCCTAAAAAGCTTATAATGCCCTTTAACCAATGTGGGTGGTGGTAATTTACCAATCAAGTCCAACTTAGCCTTATCTACCTCAATACCTTAACTGGAGACTATATGACCCAGAATAGTTCCCTGTTTCACCATAAAATGACTTTTTTCCCAACTCAATGTCAAATTACATTTAATACATTTTTAAGCACACGAGTCAAATTTTTCAAACAAACATCAAAGGAAGCACCAAAAACAGAGAAATCATCTATGAAAATTTCAATGCAATCATCAAGCATGTCTGGAAAAATAGAAAACTTGCACCTTTAAAATGTAGCAGGGGCATTGCACAATCCGAAAGGCATCCTCTTGAAGGCAAATGTTCCAAATAGACAATTGAATGTGGCATTCTCCTGATCCTCCGGAGCAATAGGTACTTGATAGTAACCTAAAAGACCATAAAAAAAATAATAAAAATCATATCCAGATATACGTTCCAAGATATGATCAACAAAAGGGAGAGGAAACTGGTCCTTTTTAGTCACATCATTAAGCTTTCTATAATCAATACACATTCCCTATCTCGTGGTAGTCCTAGTAGGCACTAACTCTCCATTCTCATTTTTCACAACTGTGATCCCAGATTTCTTAGCCACTACATGCATTAGACTAACCAACTTGCTATTAAATATGAGATATATGATCCCTTCATCTAATAGCTTTTGAACCTCTTTTTTCACCATATCTTGCATATTAGGATTGAGCTGTCTTTAGGTATCCCTAATAGGTTTAGCATTGTCCTCTAAGATAATTTTATACATGCACATTATAGGACTCATGCATTTAATATTTGAAATCCTCCACCCAATGGCTTTTCTAAATCTGCTCAGCTCCCTAATGATGAATTTCTCTTCATTAAGAGATAGGTCTGAAGCAATAATTACGGGATAAGTGTTTCCCTCTTCTAAAAAGATGTACTTAAGGGTTAAAGGGAGCTGTTTTAATTATACTATATGTGGTTTAAGTTCATTTTTCTTCTTTCTAAGTGAGAGATGTGTCAATCCCAAGTTATTTTCTAATAGTTCAACTGAGTCTAAGTTGTTATATATGTCTTCTACTTCCCCATCTAAATACTCATATATCCCATTCATAGTAAGAGCAATTTCCACTTTGTCTAGCCTGTCCTGCATATAACCATCATAAACATATGAGTCTAGACAATCTACATGTGAGCATTCATTAAAAAAAAGAATTAGAAGAACAAGTCAGAATCAAAAACCTTAAACTCAATTGTTTCTCCTAAAACTGTCATTATGTGCTTACTATTATGAACATCTATTACCATCTTAGTAGTGGCCATGATTAGTCTACCAAGTAGAATAGTCTGCTTTTTCTCCCTCAGTGAAGAAGTTTCCATATCCAATACAACAAAATCAACATGTATGATTAACTTACCAATTTGGATGAGCAAGTCCTCAACTATACCTCTAGGATATTTCACTGACCTGTCAGCTACTAGAGACATATGGTAGTAGGCCTTAATTCACCCAATCCAAGTTGAGCAAATACTGAGTATGGCACTAAGTTGATTCTCGTACCCAAATCAAGCATGGCCTTGGCTACCTTTCTATCTCCTATAGTTATAACTACAGTGAAACTCCCTAGGTCTTTCATTTTTTGAGGCAAATCTTGCTGAAGAACTGCACTTGGTATCTTAAAAACTATTATCTTCTTAAACATATTAAAGAAACCTTCATTAGACCCTTCAGAGCTTTATTGCTGCTTAGGATAAAAGTGAAAATACAGATAAAAGGGTAGACTGTATTGAGGCATCCTTGAAGAGGTTAGAAATTCAAATGGGATAGATAGTTGAAGCAGTCTAAGAGAATGGGAAAGGGAAACTACCAAGTCAACTTGAACAGGCTAAATCAATCACAGTTCTAAGAATTGGTAAAGTTTATGATAATAAGGTTAATTTAGGTGTCGACTTAGATAATCTTTCTTGTGCAAGTGGAGATGATCCTATAATTAGTAAAGAGAAGCATTTAGAGCCTAAAAGACATAAAACAAATCAACAGAAGAGCAAAGATGATGAGAAGGAAGGGAAAAACAAGGCTTTCTTAGGACTTGAATTTTTTTAAGGCCAACGAACCATACAAGCCACATATTCCTTTTCCAAACCGGTTGAGAGAAAGCAAACAGGATAAGCAATTTAACAATATTTTTAACATGTTTTCTAAAGTGCAAATTAACTTACCTTTGCTGGATGTTGTCATGAACATGCCTACCTACACTAAGTTCTTCAAGGAGCCAAATTCAAATAAGTGATGGTATGGCAATAATGATTTTGTGCATGGTATATGAGCTTATTTCTCTGATGGTTTGGATCTGTATACTGATGTTAATAGGAGGTTAGAGTTCTGATACATTTGAGGTGGGTTCTGTTCATTGTTTCTCTAAGAAAAATTTGGGTGATTCCTCCAGCCTAGGTTATATGTGTTGGAATATGGATTATTTTGTTGCCTAGGTTGGAAAGAGTTCATGGCATTAGCTTGCTCCATATCATTTCCTACATAAAAATCAAAAGCAGAGCAAGCATTAGCCCCATGTCTATAATTATTACAATTACTACATGCCTCATTAGTGGATGCATTCTTATTGTTCACTAGCATCTTGACTTGTTTTATTAGCCTGGCTATCAGAGAAGTTAGTTCAGTTCTACTAGAAACTTTATTCACTGCAGCCCTTCTCCCTCTCACACTCTTTTATTGGGCATTAGCTCCCAACATTTCATAGATATCAAATACTTCATCAGCTGTCTTTTCCCACATTGCCCCTTCGCAACATTGTCTATCATGCATTAATACTGCTAGATCAATCCATCATAGAAGGCCTAATTAGTTATTGGCAATGAATATCCATGGTGGGCACACTGAAATAGTAGCATCTTGAACCTATCCCAAGCATCATGGAAATTATTTGAATCATTTTGGTTAAAGTTTTGTATCTCAGCCTTCAATTTCGTTATCTTCTGATGGGAATAGAATTTAGTTATAAATTTGTGATACACTTACTCCCAATATTACAAGGAATTGGGTGGTAGAGTAATCAACCATACATTGGCCCTGTCCTTTAGTGTATATGAGAAACATCTCATCCTTAGTTGATCTTCCTCAAGACTATTCCTAGGGAAAGTGTTGATAATAGTATAAAATTCCCATATGGACGTCAGAAGATCCTCATTAGGTAACCCATAAAAAGATGGAAGCTTGTTTAGATGGATGCTCTTTAGTTCTTAATTCCTACCAAATTCTCTAAGGACTATACAAGAAGTAGTATTGCCGATAATGGGCCTAGCATAGTCTTTCATAGCCAGCTGCCTTCGTGTAGCTGTTGCTCCTCTTGGTGGATCCTAGTTCTAAGGTGGATCTTGATTTTGAGGTGAATCTTCCATTACTCCCTCTATCTGATCAACCTCTTCGTCAATAACTAATTCATGTTATCTTGGTAAGGCTTCTTTCTCCTCGAAAGATTTATCTAGGGATCTTTGAACTCTAGGGCTTCTTTATCCTCGTATGGTCTTTGAGTGGACGAATCTCCTGACTTTGCTTTCCTACTCATACCTAGCATAAAACTTAAATAAAAAATCTAATAACTAAATGCAAACAAAACAAAACAACGACAAAACACATGAAAACAAAACAATATGGCAACCAAAACTAATTAAGAATTTAATTAGCAATTCCCCGACAATGGCATCGAAACTTGATGTAAACTCAAGGTTTAACCCGTAAGTGCACGAGCTAATTGTAGAATGACAAGTATCATTCTAGAGTCAATCTCACAAGGAATTACTAGCTTAAATCCCTAATTCATCTAATTACCAACATACACAAATGCAACATAAACACTCTAGTCTATTTAATTTGAATTTTGCTTAACAACTAATGTAATTAAACTATAAATCAAATTGCAAATGAAATTAATAAATAAAATTGATGGATTAAGCAAGTACTCAATTTTGCTCCCCCAATTCCGTATTTCCCTCCCAAGCGTTAAATTCATAGAATTAATATTTTCTAGTAATCACTTTATGCATTAGCTAATAAAACCAATGAATTAACCAATGTCCAATCCAATTTTTAGGTTAGAATAAAGACAATGTGTCAAATAATCAAACCATAACAATTTCATTCCTAATTCAATTATTGGTGGCCAATCAACCATTAAACTAGAAATTAATAAGGCATAATTGAATTGAAATGAAAATAATAATTCATTAAATAAAATAGAGGGAGTTTATACAAAATCAGGGTTGCTAACCAAGCACCCAAATTGAATTTAGCTTAACATTGATTTTATAATAATCATACTAAAATCAAATCCTAAGCTAAACAATACAACAAATGTAGAAGAGAAGTTGGAACTCAATCACCTTAAAAACTAGCAAAATTCGAACTTTGTTGATGGTGGATTGCCAATCTCTAAAGCCACAAGCTTTTCCCTTTTCCAAGATGGGTAAACTCCACACAAAATAGGCTCAATTTGCTGGAACAAGCTTTACACCCAAAATTCTCTCTTATACATGCAGATGGAAGGAATCGAAGAAAAATCTCATAAAACCCTAGTGGTAGCTACTGTTAATCGAAGAGAAAGAGATGAAATAAATAGTTAATTTTGAGTCGTAAACTAACTCCTAAAAAAATTGCTATTTTCCTTTTATATGGGTGAAAAACCTTAAAAGAATTGATAAAAGTCGAATTTGGACAACTATCTATGATTCTGCAGCGTTTAAGGTGTCATAGGTGTGACAAGCATCACAAGGTCATGACGGATTCATGTTGTCTTCTCTTGCCCAGGTGTCACAAGGTTGTGATGGGCATCTTGATTACAACAGAGGCTTGCTACCTGCACTTCGTCACAAAAGTCGTGATGAGATTCTTTCCCACAAATCATCTTTTTGGTTTCTTCAACAGCTTTGACGGTCTCTATTGTCAACCAAAACAACTCCACAACTCAATTCAACCATCAAAACATGCTTCATGTGTTGCTTTCCACCACTCGAGACCTAAAATATGAAAAACACAATTAAACATCCAATCAAACCAAAAATCGCATAAAACAATAAAACTAAGCAACTAAAAATACCTATAAAACCATAACAATTATGGCTACATCACAAGCAATGTTAAGATGGTGATTGATCATTGCCGACTTTCTCATCCAATAAAGGCTCTTATTAGTTGCTAAGTCTCTTTGTGTGGATGTTGAAAAGAGGATTCTAAATAGAAAAAGTTCTTATGACCACCACTGTGTTATATAATACAAAAAAATGACTTTTCTTAAAGATTTAGTTTATTTTCTTTGGTTTGCTTGTTGCGGATTTGAGACCTCGATGCTTCTTTCTTAGTGCGTTATTTTAATGCGGAAAGTATTATCGGCGTGGACATTCTATTGAAATCACAGCTTAAAAAGTGCGAGAAGGGTTCTGATTCTAATGCTTCGATTTGGTTGTAAAGGTATTTCATCCTCAGTCAGTTTTGATTAATGACAGGAAAGTGAAAGAAAATGGAAAAAAAAAGTGTTTGCTTGATTGTAATTTTTTTTTTATTTTTGACTTTGTTTATGTGGTGATTTTTTTTGTTGATGTAGAGATGCCACATCAGTAATCTGTTAATGCACTGTTAATCCAGTTGACAGAAAATGAGTCAAGGAGTTGTGTATTACAAATCAAAGTTAAAAGGGTTTTACAATATAAATTAAAGTTAGAGTACTGAGTTGTTACATGTTAGAAAATTGAAGTAATGTAATTTAACCCTGCAAGAGAGTCTTTCTGCCTATAGTAGAGGCTTTTGGCTACGAGCTAACCTCTTCCTAAGTCCTCCATTATTTCTTAGAAATCCTAGGATGTTGCTTGTTTTTGCTGGTCTAGGAGATGCACAAAATTCATCAGAGTTAACAGAAAAACTCGATGAGTACTTAAAGCCCGCTTCCAGTGTCTTTAGCCTTAACTTGATTTGAAAATTTACATTGGCATAAACATAAACAAGATGAATGACTACATAGATAATCATGTCTAACAATGAGAGAATGGAAAAATGAAAGTCAAGCTTCACCTT